>JABEXW010000029.1:0-82173 GCA_013266185.1 Fusarium sarcochroum | reverse complement strand
ATTTAGATTCTAGTAATTAGCTATATACTAAAGCGCTGAAGGGTTGTATAATATCAAAGGGCCTTCCTAACTAAGAAGGTGCTCCCTTCATGCTTATGGTCCACTCTTGGCAGTATAACAAAGTCCGCTATATTACTAAGTTTTACAAATCAAGTCTCGGCTGCTTTAAGGCAGCAACAAAGAGACCACAATCACTGGTGGAAAAAGAGGTGGCCTTGAGATCAGTTGTATTACAAATCATAGGGCAGTGGGGTACTAGGTCCTCGTGATTTGTTATTAGCCCAGCTCTTCCATAAATGAGGCCGAGACAGGTAGAGGCCGAGACAGGAGCCAGGACTTGGCGCATCGAAGGATTTGTGATAATATTACCAGCAGTCATGCGTTCACTTGGGTCTTTGCAAGCGGTAAATACTTTTGCGAGGAGCTGCAGGCTGTAACACTGATGCTTATAGGTGAGGTTGGCATTAGAGATATTTAGGATAGGCGTACACTGCTATATCCCAACCCTTGCTTATTAGCATCTAACCTAGCACAGGGATAAAACAGTAATTAGAAAGAATATTTAAGTAAGCTAAAATAAGTAGTTATATTTTGTTTTTAGCAGGTATGTTGTCATATTAAGAAGTAGTTCTCTTATCGGATTTAAGGGGCCCTGGAGTTATAGCCTGATAGGTGACTAGACTACTCCGTAGTCAATATCATATGCACTGCCTAATAAATTCGGTTGGGGGTGATAACTTCACTTGATCCGATTTCTATCGATTAAATGTCAGAAAAATACAATTATTGATTTAGACAGGCTGGAAATGTCCACTCGGGCTGGCGAATTAGGGTTAGGGTTAGCCTTGCCTACAAGGTGATATGTCTCAAAATCTGGAACTAGAAGGTGTGATAATTACTGAGTTACTGCATGTATCTCGTTCCACTTTCTGGCTGACAATGGTGGTCAGCTTGATCCTTCATCGGAACGTCGGGCTCCGCCCGTTGCAGAGGGTATTACGGGCTATCGCGTGGACCCTCGAAATATAAAGTCTCTGTTCTACCCCCTACATGACCGTTGTTCTCGTCCTTAAACAATCGAAGAACCTCGAGGAAACCAGCAACCAAAATGCAGTTTTCTATCGTGGCACTTGCCTTCTTTGCTTCGGCGAGCAGCGCCGTGTCAATCCGTCAAAGGTAAGGATGAATGCTTTTTCCCACCTCGGCTTGACAAATACAGAGTATCGTTCAGATCGCTGAATTCACTAGCAACCCTTTTGAGTGCGTCGACGGTGGTTTTTTCTATGGCATGGAAGCCTGTATGAATATGTGCAAAGGCGGCACCTGCACGATTAATAAGGGCAACGAAAACGATCCCGACTATATTTGCGGTTGTGAGGACCCAAGTGGCCCTGCTGGGTAAGTCAAGCTCCCCGTACACAGTTGGTATCGAACATAGGGCCTTTGAAATTTACGTGTATTAACCAATTCATGTCTAGATGCGGTGAAATGGTAAAGGGTAAGGAGGCTTGTGAAGATGTTTGTACCGAGGGCAAATGCTATCCGCTTTTGATTCCTCATATTTGCAAGTGTGCTTGAGCGCATTTCTTGCTGGAGCATCAGGGGTATCATGTATCAGACTCCAAAACCTTAGACAATTGAATGATCACTACTCTATCAAATGAACTTTTGGTACTGATCTATGTAGAGGAGTGCAAATAATGAATTTGATACTCGGCGCCTGTTCACAATTCTAGAAGGAGTTTCTGTGTGACTGCTGTGATGGGAAGACTGGCGGTGTGCTCATCGCTTGAATTAGTTAAATACCGGGTTTTCAAGCAAGAACCATTTCAAGTTACACTCTATAATGAGGCGCCTTTCTTATCTTCCTTCCTCCTCCATTATTAGTTGATAGTATTCGAAAGGTTGCCAACTCCCAAGCTACTCCTGAAACTTTGTGTGAAGAAGATCCTCTCTATTGTCAAATTGCTTGCTAGTCATGGCAATCTTTTGATCGCTGTAGCTGTTACCTACTGCTTTTTAGCTAAAAAGTTGGGTGGACTTGAGGTTACCCATTTGGAAGGCCATATGTGAAACGATATCGGTCTTCCCCGCTCAGAGCTTCCAGGATAAATGTCTTCAGCTGAGCATGGACTAGTTGAACCTCTGCTATCGCATCGGTTCATGTCCAGATTGACTGTTGAAATCCATTGGGAGCTATCTCCCTTACGAGAATCCAGACATCCTCGACATCAGAACTAGCTACTTCACATTAGAGGCTCTAAACAAGATCATGGTGAGAGTAAAGTCAGTCTGAGTATTTGACCCTTATTATACCAGAGACGAACTGCACTTCGACCCTTCTGCCTTAATATTTTGCTATAAACTTGTCAAGGTAGCATAAACGTCTACGAATTTTGGCGGAATGAAGCGTGCGAGATTGATACCTAAGGTATGCATCTGGTAGACTCCACCGCCCTGAAGTATCTAGCTATCTCCTCAAAACTCCTGTTTAGGTCCTGTGGCACTAGCACTGACTTTTTTACGTTGTAAAAGAACGGGTGACACGAAATATAAAATGGCAGTATCTGTACGAAATGGCAACAGATCCTACTTGAGACGACGGAAAGAAGACATTTTCACAAGCCGATCACGATCTTATGGAAATCGTCCTGAGAAATACTTCGCTCTTCCCATATCTTCGCGTTCTCATGTGGGCCAATGGGGGGACAAATAGCAAATCCAAGAGACCTCCTTATTATCGTCAGCCAAACAGATGTACAAATTACTAGCGTGTACGTATAGCAGCAGGCTTTCGCATTGGTGGCTCGATCTTTTCGATACTCCAGAAGAAGCCGAGTATCGTGCTGGAATACGGCTGAAGCTGGATCAAGATTGGTGAAGGGCGGACCTGCACAGTCAGAAAATAGGCATTCACATGGGAGTCGTTAGATGTAATTATTTCATTACTTTTCTATAGACATTAATTTTATCTGCTTGAATCCAAGCTTCTTTCAACCACTTTTGCATAATCCTTATCCGTGCTACGGAGTGATGGATTAGAACTCATCGTTGTATCAGGGTATCTCGGGTCCCTCTCTGCCGAATCATCAAGCTCAACTACCACTGACGTAACAGTATCCATCTGGATGGCCGGCCCTCTCAGGGACTCTTGGCTTGTAGTCCGAGTCATCCCCTTTCGGCTTCTGTTTTCAGAACCGGCCCCTCTAGCAGGCCATGTCCACCATCCTCCAGCGACGTTCTCGTTGTTGTTTTGCCGTCCTCCTTGAATGGAGATAGTATTTCCAAATCGTCGGGTCGTAGGTGTTTTGAGGAACGCGAATGTGCTTAGTCCCACATCATTTGAGGAAACGTCGTATCTCGATGCAAAAACAATGGTGTTTCGAGTAGTTCCAAACAGCAAGCAGTCGAAAGAACCGTTTGAGGCGATCATAGCACCCGCAAAACAAAAGTAACCATTCGGAACGTTGGCACCAGCCATTGTTGCAATTCGACCAGCGGCTAGAGGAAGCGTACATAGGACGTAGATGACAGGATATATCAGGAACGCAGGGTTGCGGCTAAGTTGGAGCTGCAAGGTATCTCCCTCGGTTTCGGCGGATGTGGACTCAAAGCGTGCTTGGCGGCGAATGTGGAGGAAGATGATGATATATAGGATCGAAGTAGTGGCAAGCCCGATGAAGATGTAGAGGTAGTGAGTAAACAGTCGAAGGTTTTCGTACTTTCTGTTCATCCAGCACTTGTTCCGAGTTAGCATATATTCAGTCAGTGATGAAAGATATTTGGCACTAACCCAGCTACCAGCGCGTACAAAGAAGCCTCCAAACTCGGCACCACTCTGAGTACCTGCAATGGGAAGAAGAGAAATGGCGTAGACAAATATCCAGATGGCAATTACCACACCATATAAAACGTTCTGTGGTGTTTGTCGACGCTTGACAACAATTAGATAAGTGTGGACAGCGATGGCGGTGATAAACATGCTCGAAGCTAAGTCTCCAAGCGACACAAACAGTCCTTGCGTATAGCAGGATGCTGTTCCTACGAGAATTGCATCGTGGCGTAGCCAAGCGGCGTTGAGGAGGAAGGCCACTCCTTGATGCATGTCGGCGAGGAGGAGGTTAATGATGAGAACGAGAAATTGATTCGGCTTCCGTGGCTCCATCTCACCCTCCGGGTTCTTTGCGTTCGTTCCTTCATTGGTGTCGGAAAACACCCCATCAATACCCAGTGTAAAGTCAATGGCGCGCTGAATTGGTCCAGTCTGTTGGTGGAAGTGTCCCGCTGGTTGGGACTTGATGAAAAGGCTCCATGTCGTGAGTTTGTAGACGAGGTAGAAAAAGAGTATACTGGCGGAAAAGAAGGAAATGAAGGCCAAGATAGTGACCGCTGTCAAGCCGCTTCGCAGATCAGGCGGCAATGGGTCCAGGGTCTGACTCTCGGACGGAAGATCACCCCAAGCCATCTTAAGAAACTGTTAATGAGAGATTGGCGAACGATGACTTGCTTGGCTCGTTATGACACAACAAAGAGGAGCTGCATGACGCTTGATATGTACCACCACGGGGTATTAAAACTGACAGATCCTTCAAATGCAAGAGACAAAATCCTTTGGACTTTGAATTCGAAAAAGGCACCCAAGGAACGATGTCACGTCGCTTCGCAGCTGAGCGCCCGTTCCGTCTTAAAGGATCACTCTAGGCCCATGTTATCCTGGCAAATTTTTCCTACCACTAAAACGAGGTGAAGCTCTCGGCCGATTCTCCTGAAGAAAAAAGGGCCTTCCTTTTTTGCCGAGGCTCACTAGTGTTGAAGTGGCTTGGCGTTGGCATTTCCGCTTTGACTTGGTTCACGGAAGTGGTAAAGAACGAAGACATTTGTGGCCTTTTCCGTGGGCTAATACGTAATGGCAGCGGCGAAGGCATCAGTTTGACATCTTGTCAGATTTGGGGCGTTATCAATGATTATTTAGGCTCGTGGCAGTGGAGTTGTGCGGTGGACAATGCAAATCGATTTGGAGAAGATGCTTAGAAACTGGGTCTTTGGACGACCCGGGGATTCCGATCGTCCCCAGACCAAAGCTTTCGCTTATTATCTCGGCAAGATTGAACATCAATTGTGGATGATTTACAACGCTCCAGTTGAATGCTACCGTTTATGCAATTCGACCGAGCATCACCAGCTTCACTTCTTTTTGTGCCTGACTTGGTTCTCTCGCTAGGGGCAACCTTGCACGAATCGCGTTGGGAAGTTGGGATCGGCAAACTCTGGTGGCGTGACACGAGTCAGTGGTTCGCGTTCAAACGTTCCTCGCTAGAACATTACTGGCGAACGCCATGACAGGTATTAACTCTTTGAGGGATGGCTTCGCTCTAGAACGGCCGCTAGCTTGATGCTCGGGACAGGAGGCCCGAAGCCAGTATCGGCAGTTTTGTCAAAGCGCTGAGCCAGTTCCTTTGCGTTTTGCAGGTGTTCTCTCAAGGGTCTTTTTGTGCCTAGAACTCGGCATTTAATTAAGTTCAACGGACTCTGGCGCAATCAGCCATCGGGAAAATGAGGCTGAGAATATAAATCGCGCCATGTTCCACTTGTTAGAGTATTCATGCGGTAGAGATGAAACGTCACCAATTTAAATTATATTGATGCCCAGCTCATCATTTGGATCGAGCTCAAGTCACTTAAACACCGGAAGTCGTTGATACGAGGTTATCCCAACTATGCACTGCCGACATGAGTTCCAAACACCATCTGCCGAGCGCAGTAGCATTGGACTTAGGCTTCAGCCGTATTCGAGATCCCTGAACAACTCAAGTGAAATTATCCAAACTGCTCGGGAAGTGACGTATCTTCATGGACCCTTCTCCCGAAACTGTCTTTCAACCTCTTCAGCAAACTTCCCAATGCTTTCGAACCTCCATTCAAACGCAACGCCGCCTTTCAATTTCTCGTAGTTGCCTCCTATGCCTTGACCTTCCTTCTTGTCTCCACCGCGGGAGATCCAAACGCTCCTAAGCCCGAACCGTTTCGCGGGAACATGGTCCGCGGTCAGACTTCTCGCGACGTGTAGCAACTCCCCCTTATCCTTGTCCACGGATAGGTCGTCTCTTACATGACTGAACAGGTAGTCAAAGTTGGCTTGTGCAGGTTTGTAACTACCGATGTCTTCGGCAGTGTACACCCTGTCAAACTCAACAGAAGGTCGAAGATGGTTCAGAGTCGCTGACACGTTGGCATTATCCATGTTTGTCAGAGTGACGAGTTTATAACGTTTCTTCAATAATTCCAAACCTGGGACTGTGTCGGGATAGGGTAGCCAAGTTCCAGGTAGCGTTCCAACATGTTTTGTTTCATCCTCAGGTACAGAGACATCCATCTCATGTGCAAGACTTTTGAATGAGCGCAATAAAACAATATCATGACGCAAAGTAGGTTCTGCCGCTTCCAGGTCTTTGACAAGCTCATCGAAGCGCTGGATCAGTGAGACCGGGTCTTGTCGATAGACGCTTGATGAAGGCAGTCGTGAGATGATCGGCTGTAAGCCGCGGATCATACCAGGCTCCTGGTCGATCAATGTTCCGTAGACATCGAAAGAAAGGGCTTTGAAAGAGGTAAGGTCTGGGTAGGACATTATGTAAGACAAAGAATGACTTGATGATTGGAAGTAAGGTTATTCTGTGTGTGTTACCACAAGCAAGCTCAAGACAGGAAGATTGATACAGTTTAATGTCTAGATTAAAGAGATGGGTTTGATATAGCACTCGAAAAAACTACGCCAGGGTTTATATTGGAGTCTCAAGGGCGTGGTTGACAAGATCACGACTTGGAGCTTACTGGTGACGTCAGGATACGGATTCTCTTATTATCATGAGAAGAAAGTGAATCGACACGTGACTTGCCACAGAGCACCCTCTGGATTAGCAGCAGTCCAGTGACGAAGTCCTCTGCTTTTAGGTAACAATAATAGACAGTAGGTATGAGTCAAGAGCCCAAGTATATACAAAGTCCTTCGGGGTTTTCGAACAACATAATTTAGATTTTATCCATTGCAACCTTGATGAGTGCCATCGCTATAGGCCCGTAAATAAATAAGACTTCATAAGGCTTAAGTATGACTCGGAGGCTTGGGATATGTCTGAGTGCGGAAGTTGACGGGGATCTAGAGATTCGTGACGACCTAGATATAACAACCTCGTAATAATTTCTTTTTTTTCAAGCGCGAACTATCCTATCTTACTAGAGAACCGCATTGAGAGAGACCGGTCATCTATTAAAACCGGGGCAACCGTATAAGACGCAATTATTGCTTTAAGGTACATTCGAATTGACTTGAGTAAGAAGACTATTCACCAATTTGAAGCGTCCCGCGCTGGAAAAGTTACAATTACCGTTCAGATAATTGACTGCAAGTATCTCCAGCACTACTTAAGTCACCAAGGTATTTTCAAGAGGCAATTGGAAGATAGACCATCGAATGAAAAACAGCCGTTTGCTTTATGTTATCCGTTGGTAGGTTCGGATCCAACAAATGCGTGTCTATCCGAGTCCGATAATGGAAACCAAGACACGCCATAGCGCGGGCTCGTCGTCTGTTTTGTACACACAGCCCCAGACTATCAGGTGTTTCTAAGCCTCAATTGGACAGTCAGGCCAATAGAAGATTCTGGGAAGGCAGGGGTGCGCTAGCGAGATCCGACGGGCATCTGAATTCATGTTCCAACTCTTCGAGCCACATCATATGATTGGGCTAGATTAGTAAAACCTTTCTTCGATTATTGACTAGTCGCTTTTTCTCGACATTATCTGCTAACTCAACGGTCTCGGGACCACTGACAAGCCCGCTTCTGGCGTAATGGAGTAATCAGTCGTGTTTAAATCATCATCTTCCCAGACTCGATTTCTCGAGACTACAACCAGCAATCTCAATCACTCAACATGACACTCACCGTTCACCATCTTCAAGTCTCCCAGTCTGAAAGGATTGTTTGGCTCTGTGAAGAGTTAGGCATTCCATACGACCTCAAGGTCTATCAGCGATCTCCTGCGCGAGCACCGCCCGAATACAAGGCCCTTCACCCCCAGGGGACTGCGCCCGTCATCACGGATGGCGACCTTACCTTGGCAGAGAGTGGCGCAATCATCGAGTACATATGTCACAAATACGCCAACGGCAAGCTCTTTCTGCCACCTAACCACCCAAACTACACCGATTTCCTCTTTTGGTGGCACTGGGGAAATGCCTCTTTTTTCTCAAACATGGTCCTGTTGCGCGCTGGAGGGGATCCGATTTACGTTGGGTCAGCGGAGGAGCGCTTCGAAAAGGCTTTAAAGATGCTGGATGATAGACTTCTGGGTAACCAGTGGCTGGCTGGAGAGGACTTTACGGTTGCAGACATCATGATCGTATTCGCTTTCACTACCATGCGTCACGCCTTTCCGTACAATTTGAAGAGCTATCCCAATATTGTTAACTACCTTGGCCGCATTGGTGGCCGGAAGGCATATCAAAGTGCCATGGAAAAGTCGGACCCCGGGCTGGAGCTACCTTTGGGTCCTTCGCCTCCTCAGAGTGGCTCTGTGCCAGCAGTACCACAGAAATGTTCAATTAATCAAGATAGCTAAATATGCTGAGCAGACAAGGCATGATATCTCATCATAGAAGCGGGTTGTTGAGATTAAACCTAAGAAAATAAAATAGCAGACTTTATCCTGTATCGCAATTAATTGACTTTTCCTAATCGAGGTCTGTGAATAGCTTGATAGCAGTTCCTGTACCCTATGTTGTCGGCCTCGTCGAAACAGTACTGTAAGTGGCTTGTAACTGCATAATGCCCACCGCTTTGATCGGTTCACCTCATCCGTTACCTCAGCATTAGATTAGGCAATGAGGTCAGGTAATATCACTTGAAACCAAAATCGTAGCTTTGGAAAAGAAGACAAGATTAAAACAACCGAACACTACTACCAAGTACTATACAGGCGCGAGAGGTAGGTGTTGACGACAATAGAGTAAGAGACAAAGTCTCCAGATGCAGCCATCTCAACTACCCGAAAGCTTGGAGACGGCAGGCATCTTACGGACCCAATCCGGCAATCCTCCCTCAGCAGCATCAGCAAGCCATCTTGCCAACGCTGAACGTTTCTGAGAAAATGTGTGACCTTTCTCACCGATCCACCCTACAAACGCCTTGCCGTCTTCCCTGTCGCGTGCCCAACTTTCGTTATCAGACTCTCCCGGAATACCAGCGATGCGAAAGATGGTCCAGTCGAGATCCTTTGCCTCGTTTTCGAATGTCTCTCCGATACTGATGATTGTACGATATGCTCCATTTGCTATTAATCGTACGAACATGACCATCGCTGGTCGAAGAAGGGTCCACGAGTCTTGTGGACGGACAATGGAAAGTGTACCCATTGCGAAGACTCGCTTCACGCCATGCTGTCGCATCGCGGGGAAAAGAGACGATTTGTAGAAATCAGGGAGGATGCTCGGATCCATAGATCTGTCGCTTAATTGAGGTCCAAGCAACGACACAACGACACCGCATTTCGCAACGGCCGTCGCAAGGGCCTGAGTGTCACTCAGTTCGCCTTTGACGATCTGGAAAGGTCAGTAATTGTCAACGTAGCAGTCTTCTGCGACGAAGATAGACTAACCTCCAGCAAAGGGTTAGTGACCAAATCTTCTGGAACCTTTGAAGGGTTCCTTGCATAGGCGACAACTTTATGCTTGCGATGAAGGAGCTCTCGTAGTAGGCAGATGCCTGCGGGTCCGGTGCCACCAAGGACGAGTACTGTAGGGGAAGACATGACGAGTGTTATGATGGAATGATGAATAGAGGCATAGAGACTAAGGTTTCCTCGAATTTTGTAAAGGAAAACATGTTTATATACATGTTTTACCGTCCAGACTCTGGGCTCCCGATCGTGCATGGTGGATGCTAAGCCACTTGCGCTCAGATCAATTCCCGCGCGGAGACACCATCGCGCGGAAAATGATTGGCTTAGATGCTTCAATCTTGGGTGACTAATTAGTGGCAAGGGGGTTTCTGACATGCAATCTCCGCTCTTGGTGACCTCCGCGCGGAAACCTTGACGTATCACCCTTTTTCGTGATTACCAACAATGAGAAATAACAGCAGCTGTTGGATATGTCGCGTTCGCCACAAAAAGTGCGACGAAGCTCATCCAGAATGTCAGAGCTGTACCACGCTAGGCTTATCGTGCCTCTACAGCGATCGCAAGCCAGAATGGATGGACAATGGCCAACTCCAGCGCCAGACGGGCCAGCGTCTCAAAGCTCAGGTTAAGCGCAATGCAAGGAATCGCAGAGGCAGGCAAATGATAGACAGGATCAGCCAAGACATTAACGACGACCGCTCTCCGCCTACTTCAACCTCCGGTTCCCCTTTGTCTCCAGCTTTGAATGGCCAATCAACGCCTCCCACCAACTCTACTTCGGAATCAACGGATCAGACGACTCCAGCCCTGCGGCCATACAACCTCGACTCTCTCAACTCACAGACCTCTTCGGACCAAAACCGACATGGCAGACTAGAGATCAATAACACGCAAGATGTCTCGCCACGGGATGATCCGGTAGCATCCTTTCTTGGGACTACCATCCGAGAACCCCTTGTAATGCAGGGCGAAGAGGATTTGCGTTTTCTCATGTCCTACAAAGACTACATCTTTCCTTTGCTCCATCCATTCTACCATCCCTCCTTCTTTGAAGGCGGACATAATTGGCTTCTTGTCTCTGCAATGAGGAACTCGGAATCGCGTCAATTAATAGTCAGCCTTACCACGTACTTCTTCTCGATTGTCCCCGTTTTTCCTGGCCCGGGGTTTCAGCTATGTTCCAAGTTTACCTGGGCTGAAGCTGAACGTCAATCAGAACAAGCTTTCAGAGGCATGCAGCAAAGAGTAGAGTCGCTTGGTCAACGAGGTGTGTCTGCGAATCTTTGGGAGAGCACGCATTTACTCGGAGACATTATGCTATTGCTTGAGTTCGAAACTATGACGCAATACTCGCAAGTTTGGAGCATTCATCTTGATGCAGCCATTATCCTTTTTGGGCAAATTCTCTCTTCGCCTGAGCTTGAGTCTATCATCTGGCGGGCATTTAATCCGGCAAACCTGTCTGCAGAAGAGGTGGGTAGATTAACTCCCGCGACTACGCAGTCATTTTCGTCCTCGCAGGTAGCCTTTCGCTTCTTCTCCGCCAGCATCATTATTGCAGACATCGTTTCAAGCACTGCCCTCGAACAAAAGCCTAGACTTCAAAAACACTATGGGAGGTTGATGGGCGGTTCAGAGAAGACAAGCTTAAGCTTGAGAGACGTTACAGGCTGTGAGAATTGGGTATATACTGCTATCGCCGAGGTCGTTGAGCTTGACGTTTGGAAGAAACATGCCAAGAAGAGCGGCACTTACTCATTAATGTCTTTGGTCCAGCGCGCTGGCAAGATCATCGAGAAGCTCGATATTGGGCTGTCAGGTTTGACTAATGACGCAAGGGATATGAAAGATAATCACAGTGGCCTCTTTGGTGAGCTGACGCTATTGCGTAACTTGCATCCTCCACTAGACGCCTACAACATTATCACTCGCATTTGGGCAAACGCTACAAAGCTATACCTCCTTGTTGTACTTTCCGGGTGGCAACCTGAGAGCAACGAGATACTTGAGCTTGTCTCCCTCAATGTCGACTTGCTTGGAGGGCTGAGGTATCCAAGCTGGTTGATGATGCTCACCTGGCCCTTCTGTGTGACGGCTTGCTTGGCTACACAAGGTCAAGAAGAGGAGGTGGGCAGGCTTTTCAGCACCACAAAGCCTTTGAGTAACGTGGGGGGCTTATCTGAGGCCATGAAGATTGCAAAGGCTATGTGGAAGCAGAGGGGAGAGATAAATACAGAGAGTTGGGATATGGCTGCTTGTTTCCAAAGTCTGGGCAGAGTCCCATTACTGATATGATAACGTGCGGGAAAACGAGCACTTCCCTAAATAAACATGTTAGTATTCAATTCTTTCCCCAGATTGGCACCAAATACGGCAGTGTACACGCCGTGGTGGCGAGACTCCGTTACGCATGGTCAGTGTGCAATACTATCCGTCCTCGAACTCAACCAAAACAAAGCCATACCCCCCTACGGCGCTAATGGTAAATGCGGTTGCGTGACGGCTACTGATCTTCATTATGAAAGCAAAGCGCCATTCAGCCAGTAGACGTAGGTGGCTTTTTAGATATGGTCATTAGCAAACTATGGTTAGATGCTTGCCGATTCAATATCTCTTCGAGATAATATTCTTGCCTATTGAGTATCCCTTTGAGATAGATCAACGCCACACTTCAATGCGCGTATTAAGGGACAAGCAGATACCATTTAGTACTCATACCAATACAGGCTAAAGCACGGGCTGATACCTCTGATCTGTGGATGCGACGATACTCGACTTTGAGCCTACATGAAGCTCTTGAGTTTATGCGTATTAACTAGTAAGCATGATTCAATGTTAGCAAAGAACATGCTGACGATATTAAAAGAGACTGAATGAGAAAAGACTTTGATAATCAGGCGATGTCGGTTCAATGGGTCCTCAAAGTCGCAGTATTGCTTGCGAATAACCTCAGTTCGGCAAAATAGTATGCATCATGTTGAAAGTAGGAAATAGAGAAAGGTAAAGCAGTATATATCTTACCTAATATGAGAATATTGTTATTGTTGTATGGGTGTTGCTGCCTTTAGGCTTGTTGTTCTACTGATGACTTTGAGATGAGATGCTGCTGGATGTTTATATACAGCTCGATACTCTCGCCGTGTTTAATGATCTGAGCCTTCCCATGTTTCTACTCTCGTCGAAATTATGTTACAGTAAAAGACTCACGATGAATCATTCTGTATACAATTGGATATTGTCACATCCGAACCAGGGTTGACATGTAATAAGATGGATAATATTTGATATCTTCTCCGCCTCGATTCTGTAAAGAGCCTAGGTCAGGCTGATAGAAACGCTCGGACAATCTCTTTAGGACCAGTAAATCGACAGGGACCGGGTAATCGAGGGTTGGTGTCAGTGTTTACCAAGTAGCATATTCTATGGTATTATGAATGTAACTAAATCGTTCACCCTTTTTCTACAATTCGACGAAACAATGTCTTGAAAGCAATGGGGGAAAATGGCTACTAATTTTGCCAATCATGTTGTTCTCATTCTTATCGACATTACTATCTAGATCACAAATGCATGTCGTGATATTACGCCGATGCTGTCAAAATGTCAAGATGTGTGGATTATTAGTGGTTACGAAAAGTTGACAGCCGATGCTTCCGTGGCAGCTAATTGACAGACCTGCCACTCCTAGCTCTAGTTCTTAGTAAGAAACAGGTTGTTCGAAATTAGTCGAGAACGATACAATCTGATACAAAATGACTCATTGTTGAGGTTCCCAATTCGGAAGCAATGGACACGCAACAGCCTTGGGAGCCCTACGCGAGTCGTACACTGGGGTTTGCATTAATACCAAAAACTGCCTAAAACCTAGGTACGCCGGATGATCACATTTCAAAAACGGGAACGACATTTTCATTATCCACATCTGGAGAAGTGGTCTTCATTATGCGAAAGTGTACCTAAATCAGCTGATATGAATGGCTGGAAAGCACGGGAACTAGATGATCAGGGGGTCAGGGACCTTGTAATGCCTCCTCCCCGATACAACCCAGTGAACCGAGAAGATGAGCACCAGACAAGCCAGGACGGATGTACTGTAGTTCATGTTGCTCGAGTCGACGGGCCTCATTAGCGGTATAACAAGCCAGATCGAAATGAATATGCACCAGATCCCGCTAATGCATAGCAGAATGTTTCCAGGAATCCGGCCTAGATTGAAGTAATGCTCGGGTAGAGTGTCGACATGTTTCCTATACAGCATAGAACCAATCGGAATCGCGTAGCTCAGATAGAAACAGAGTGATGCCGTACCAAGAATGGCATTCAGCACAAGGGTTGGGCCGAGGTAAAGAAGAATAAGTATGCAGGATAACAGAACAGCCGAGTAAACCGCATTAGCTGGCACTGTAGACGAAGACATGTCATAAACCTGGGAGAGCCACTTGTGGAAAGGCAGCCCGCCCTGCCGCGCGAATGACCACCAGACACGACTCGTGGTTGTTGTTACACTCACAGAGGCGATAAAAGTGACAAAGACCCACAAGAATCCACACACAATAAAGAGACCACGCGACTGCAAAGAGTCGAGAAAGATTTGCATAACAACTTGGCCTCCCACAGGTTCCACAAGTCCATCGGGGTTGGTGATGCAAAAGAAAAAGACAATGGCCATGGGTAGACCAACGAGACCGGATAAGAGGGTGTTCCCTATCATGACTTGAGGAACCTGACGTGCGGGATCATCCATCTCCTCAGCCAAATGCGCGGCAGAGTCAAACCCATTGATGGCAGTGACACCGGGCAACAGACTGAGAAAAAATACAGCACCGATGTTATCCCATCCAGATTCATTCGTAATGTCTAGGAACACTTCTTTCGCAGACCGCTTTGGGTTTGCTCTAACTAACAGGGCTACAGCACACAACACAGTGCCGCAGTTAGTCACGATAACCATCACTTTTGCGATGAATGGCAGGGAGCGGAATGCCGGGACGTTGAGCACAAGACTGGCCAAAGCACATGCAAAAGCGGCGAGCACGGTATGCCAAATTTCCTGGAGATAGCTAGGCTGAAGAGCCGTGATGAATGCGAGGAGCAGCTGGGCCACTAGAAGAAACGTCCCTGCGGTCCAGAAGAACCAGGCGGCTGAGGCAAAGACCCCGGTCCAGTAGCTGAGTGGTCTAGCCCAGCGTTCAGAAGCGAATTTTGCGGTCCAGTAAATCTGGCCTTGATGAGGTGTGAGCTACACAGATTCCTGGGACATCGTCCATGCCAACTTACCACTGGGGTGGGGATGCAGCGCCGACATCTCGGCTAAGCACACGCAGAGGATGATGTTGAGGGAGACAGCGAAGATATAGCCATAGATATAAAATGGGCTACCCCCAAGAAAGAGATTCAAAGATAAATAAGTGCCGACGCCAAAAGGAGTAGCTGTAAGGCTGTATACGAGGCCGAGAGTACTCCACAGATTGAAGTTCACGGTCAAATCTCGTGTATGCCCTTCGGCGTAGTCTGTAACGGGGCGTTTCTCGGCGTCAGCCGACATTTTGCACTTATCGATATGCTCAGTCATCTTGGCAATAGTATATGAGTGAGAAAGGTCAAGGGATAGGTTTTAGACAGCTCAGGGTGCAGTTTATGAACAAATTCCTTATCTTGCTATTACCGAGGTAAGATGAGCGTTCAGAGTGAGCCTGCCCTCTTTGTCGGGCATTGATAACCAGCCTTGAAAGAGTATAGCTGATGCCGCTCTGCGCCAAGTAAATATTCCATGTTATCCGTCTGAGCAAGTTGGGATTTCGGACTTGATCCAATGGGAAGGTCTATGGACTTCGCATTACCGCAGTCCAAGAAACGGGCTAGCTAATGAGGGGTACCCATGGGGAAGGCAATGATGGACAATATTTACCGAATTATCTTGACAAAGTCGGCCAAGATCATGGGGTCAGACCGCGTAACGCATGCGCCGATCGAGGAGCACCTCTTAGTCTCACTTATGGATGGTCAGACTTAGTGACCATGACTATAATCTTATCCGATTTTGTCAAGAGAGTGCGGTTTCTATCACATACCAACTAATCTCTAAATGGCAAGTTTATCCCACTCCTGCTGGGCCTATCATTGGTCTTCTATCTTCTTTACTAGTCCAGAAACGATGGCCAGGACCGATGTCCTTGTAGGCGGTCTTTTCTCCTACAGGCTACCAGTAAACAAACACCTTTACTGTTGATACAAAGCGGAGATAAGCAAACTTTTGTTGGTCCGCCTCCGATAAACGGCCCACTGAAATGACCTCAGCCAGCCCAAGCTGGTGTAGACAAAGCCGAAAAGCCAAGCACCCAGACCAGGCAAACGACATCATAGCTGCGGTAAGTAGTCAATCAACTGAAATGCGTGGCGAGCTCTATCAAACAAATGAAAACCCAAGGTACGCACCTGCGGAGTGCAAATGCATACAGATATTGCTTGAAGATGGTTATAGGCTTATCAGTTGTCCTTATCGAAACAGCAAAATTATGCAATAAACCCAATTTCTGTCACAGCCAAAACGGCTTAGCGTTGTTTAATTTATCTTTCGAAACTCCATTCGGCCTAGTGCCATTTGGTATGGCTCCGCCAGGTTCGTACTTGTTCTCATGAGTACCGGGATGTTAACTGGATTGCTTCGCCTATCGTCGCAAGATTGTGGTCACAGTACTTCACGACAACCAGTCCCCATACTTATCAATTGAGTTCAAATATATAACGTACGGATTTCAAGAAGGATATCCTCGGTTTGGTGAACGTCGGCGTTTGGTGCTGCCGCGAGGAAGAGCTGTCGCAAGACACTGAATATGGGTGAAAGGAATTATGTCCATGTGTTTCGTCCAGCTTCTATATTATACACTAAATGCAAGTGTTGGCATAATGGGATATCACACGATCTAATGAGTCCATATGTCTGTTTCAGAAAGGCATCTGGATAGTATCGATCCGAGAAACGAAGGGTACCTGCGTTGGTGGATAATGTGGCCATGGCCAATGTACATAATTCATTCTTGGCCAACATGGCTTCAACCCATTTTCGATATTTGGGCTTAACCTAATCCTGAACTTGCTACTACACGGCACTTCGAGGCCGGTAAGCTAACTGAGCTCTCCGCCACTGTTCGTGTTCCGATGATTAACTGTATATCTCTATTGTATATTGTTAGTACCCAATACCTATCAAGCCTAAAGTTGCCTGAAAAGAGAGCAAGGTGAGCATACCGCCGAGGAGCTTCTCAAATGGGCGGTCGATTTTGCTCTCGTCAAGAGCGGATGTTTCAATGAATAATAACTGGTTTTCCTCTGCGAGCCATGAGTCTTTGAATATACAAAGTGCATTGACAGAATGGGATTGGAAATTATACCGGCAAATTCTCTAGCTTCTTCAGTCGTGACAGCCCTTTGGTCATTAAGATCGTTCTTATTGCCCACGAGCATGGTAACAATGCCGGCATCAGCATGATCTCTAAGCTCACCCAGCCATTGGGAAACATTCTCGTAAGATTTGCGTCCGGTTATGTCATAAACGATCAGTGCACCAACCGCACCATTGTAGTAATTTGTAGGAGCGCGGTATCGTTCCTGACCGGCGGTATCCCAAAGCTTAACCTTCAGCGTCTTAGAGCCGATCTGCAAGGATCTGATGGTGAGATTAACACCAATTGTTGGCCTCGAATCTGTATTAATGCCTCCTTTGGTGAACTGGCTGACAAGGTTGAATTTCCCAACACCCGAGTCTCCAATTAGCACAACTACAGTAGTTGTCAGCTAGAGTTAGTAAAGGTGAAGGGCTAGGATGATATCACCTTTAGAAACTGACTGTAATAGGTTAAACTCCAGATCAATTGCAGAGGAATTGGTGAACACGTACATCATACTCTTGGTTGGCCATGATAATTATCAGCTGGGAGAAGGTTGATAATGCCTCTTAAGAAGATGTGTGAAGCAGCGCGTGGGTTGTTGGTGTTTGTAAGCAGAAAGCTGTAGAAATGATGTAGAGACAAAGAGGTGAAATACGGCGCCTTCTCCTAGGCTCTGCCTATATAATTACCGACAAACAGGGATTTTGTTCCGTTGCTGCCTGAGCCTAGACGTCCTTGTCTAACAATTACGAACTGTGTAATGAGCAGCATACGAAACTCTTTATCGTCAATTCTTACATCTTTTGCGACAAATTCGTCCCATAGAAACAGCACTTCAATCAAATTCTTTCGAAAGAGAAATCTGATCGCAGACCTTGAGTTACGGATGCATTCCTTCGTAGATGAAGATACCCGACGTTTGCCGACCGTACGTTAATAATTAAGCTACATTAGTGCCATTACACAGCCTCAATGGGCTTCTCACCCACGCATCCGTCAAGTTTGATCAGCGTTTTAAGTCCTTCAATACTTTAAGTGCCAGATCCTGCGTGTAAACAACAAAACCTACGCCTGTTTTTTCTTATATTGAGAGAGAGTAGATGCGTTGCATATTTGTCTTTTGTATGGGAGTTGACCTCGTGATCTGATAATAAAGTCAATGCCAGACTAAGGTATGGGTTATGGAGTGCAAGTAGATTCCACTAATTTGTGCTCTCAGTATCACTCGGAGAACACCCGTCGAAGATACAAAGATATCCACAATGGGTAATGTGATCACTCATAAAGCTATCCTCCATCTGGGAAATAATATCAACTCTAGATGCTAGCAATGACCATATATCTGGATATTCTATGCTACATGCTCCCACCTCAGAATCTCCTCGAATTCTTCAAAACTGTGCGACAATTGGCACAAGCAATCTTTTCACACCCGGGACACTGAAAGGCAAACCGATTAGTACGTTTCAGACACCGTTCGCAGTTGTGAGGTCCCGGTAACTGATTCCACCATTGAATGTGCCGGCATACATCAGCCTTCCTCCCGAAACCTTGAGATGCTCCCCGTTTGCGGTTCGGTCCTGGTTGATCCTCGTCCCATCCCCCGCCATAGCTGCCATGCTGAGCTTTGGCCTTGGATTGAGAAGCTTCGTAGGCCTGTTTGAACCGTCTAGTAGCTTCTTCGGCATTCTGTGCTTCCTTTGCTTGACAGGCTCTCCGGGCTTCCTTGGCTTCTTCTCTTTTCCGACGCGCCTCAGCTTCTCTTGTGGCCTGTTCTTGTCGTTCTTTCTCTCTCTGAACCTCTGCATATTTCCTCTGTTGCTCCTCTTGTCTGCGTCTCTGCTCGGCTGCCCGCAGTTGGTTATACTGGTAATCTGCAGTAGCCTTTTGGTCGAATGTGTCTTCAATTCTCAGTCGAATCCCTGCCAATACCTTCTCTTTCTCATCTACTACTGCACTCTGTTTCTCAATTTGTGTCTCAATAACTAGCATACCTGTCTTTCGTCCTGTTGCATCGCGGTCTCGTTTTTCTTGTTGTTCAGGTGTCAATCGCCATAGAAACCCGAACCAGCCCTGTCTTGCGGCCTCGTCACGCTCGTCCTTTAAGTCGGCGGCTTTGAGCGCTCCAAGGACATCTGTACTCCCTTTAAGCTTTGCTTTTTCGTGCGATATTTCGCTCTCGATGTTCCATTTTTGTAGGTTCAGATTTTGTAAAAGCTTCTCTGCCTGCTCTCGACGCCGCCGTTGCTCACGCATCGTATCCGTCTCCCACAATGGACTTGAAGTCTGGTGACTGGAAGTCCAGTATCTTGGTGTCTCAGTAGGAGTTGTGTTTGTATGATTTTGACCGGCACTCGTTCTGGTCGGGTCACGACATTGCAAATCGTACAATCGGCGTTTGGCAGGGTCGGATAGCGTTGAATAAGCATCTTGAAGCTACCTTGGTGATTAGTCGACGTTTGGTTCAAGGTAAGGCCCATACCTTCTGGAAATTGGCTGTTGCGCTGCTATTTCCAAGATTCCTGTCAGGGTGTAACTTCTTGGCCAGCTGTCGATAGGCGGTCTTGATCTCGTCCGGCTTTGCCGTTCGGGACAACCCCAGGGATGTATAGAAGTCAGCGCCCGCCATAAGTGAATAACCAGGAAGGCTCAAAGTTCAAAACGAATAACGAAGATGTAATATTTGAGGCAATTCAAGCGCTTTGTCGACATTTGAGGGGTAACGGCCAGATAATTGGCCGTTCAATATTGCGCGAAGCAGGCTGCAGGGCTGTTGTGTTGGTTCATCACTACACGCCTATTGGTCACTGTCTCTTTCCCTAATCAATCCATTTGATGCATACGGGCGCTTAGATTTTGACAGCGATATATTTGGTTCTATGTCAAAGACTTAACAAACCACTAGATCATAAGATGAGGCCGCATATCCTATGGCTCTAATGATTTGGTAGTCCCTACTACTATACTCTCCTAGAGAGAGTTTCTAGCAACTCATAGCAGATCGATTGTCTTGCAGCGTATTTGTGATATCCTTGAAGTTTTGACTTTATCTAAAATTAGACTAGAAAATGCAAGATCGTCTAAGTTCCGAACGAACTCGGATATATGCGACTACTTGTGAGGTTTCTATGGAGATCGGAGTAATATTCGACTTAAGACCTCATAACATTGCCTTGGCAATTTGGAATCATGCCGATCTCAAAATATATAAAGGCTGGTAAGAGGTCAAATGTTTGACTCGGACACAAGCATCGCACCTCCCTCCTACTTATCTACCAAAACTCATATTTGTTTAGTCATAACATTTCATCATGGCTCCCCTTCAATTTGGCACTCTCGTCTATAACTACCAAGCCATCGATGTCTTGGGTCCAACAGACCTTGTCAATTCATCAAGCAAAGCATATCTGCAGGCACTCTCCTCTCAGATCAATATCAAAGAAGAGACAATTTCTCGTGCAGTAGATTTCGTCTTCCACCACATCGGCGTAACACGCGACCCTGTTCTACTAGAATCCAGCGGCATCACCATGGTTCCCACTGTCACTGTGGACGAATGTCCTGAGCTTGACATCCTCCTACTTGGCGGTCCTGATCCTGCCAATTTTGAGCTACATCCCAAGCTTTCAGACCTAGTTCGACGCCATGTCGCAGCTGGGAAATTGCTCTTCACTACTTGCACTGGATCAGCTGTCGCTGCATCAACGGGCGTTCTGGACGGCAAAAGTGCCACCATTAATCACTATTTCATTCCCCATATGAAGCAGAAATACCCCAATGTCAAGTGGACAGATGAGAAGAAGTGGATCGTGGATGGGAACATTTGGACTGCGGGTGGTGCAGTCGCTGGAATGGACATGGTTTCCCACTGGCTGAAGGAATCTTTCGGCTTTGATGTGCTTGTTCAAGCCTCGGCGCTTTTAGACTACGAGCCTAGAGATATTGATGGGGTTCTTGATGTCTTCCCAAAGCGGTATGACGAGAATGGAAAACAATTGCCCACCCACGTCTTCAATTAGGGCAATGGCTAGAATTTGAGGGATTTAGTACCAGCAGTTGTTTGTCTACTTCAAATAGCAGTTTAGGCAGGATGCACACTATAGTGCCAGAACTTACTGTGCAATAACATGTGGACAGTTCAAGTGGCATCAAACATGAGGGATTAGACATTATATCATTCTATCTGAGGGTACATAACAACTATGTTTCCAGTTTTACATCCACAATCAGTGTCGTTATCGTCGTGCCTGAGACTCCTCGACCGTAAATTCAACCTCCTTTGTGATACCGTCATGGGTCGCAGGGATAATCTCATCCGAACTCTGCTCACCACCATGAATAAAGATATCGCGGTCATCCCGATCATGCACAGTGCCAGTACCAACCATTGACTTGAGCGACCGACCGTTGCGACTCTTCCAGCCTGAGCCACCACCGTCGCCGAGCATGATACTTCCAGGCTCGGGGCCACCTTTGTACTTTTGACTGGTGTTGTTGGACGATAGAAGGGAACCGAAGAAAGGTTTGAGCTTTTGGCGCATCCATCCCCAAGTGCTGGGCAGGTTTGATGTAACGACGGCGACGAAGGATTCTCGGACGGCCCAGGATGCACCCTCTTCAGGTCCTGTACGGGGGTTCTGATGGATGTCAGTATCATGGGATTGATGTATTCAACATCAATACAGGTGGCACATACCTGAAGAATAAGGAAGCATCGTAGCAAGCCAGCCACCATCACAAAAATAGCGCCCGAGAAAAGCACCAGTAATCCATACTTCTTGACTTTTGGGATGCGAGCTCCCCATAGCATAGGGATTGGGATAGCCAGCAGATAAAGGTCGGTAACAATGTTGAGGCTAACGATGATAAAGATGTAAAGCTTAGACAATGCAGGTTGACAGAGGTCTACAGGTGTGTCAGTAGGCTGCCTCAATAGCTGGGTATAAGTAGTATAAACGTACTGCCTGGATCAGGGCTGATCTGCCAAAAGCGGTGGAAAGGATGGCAACTGAAAAGAATGCAGCAAAGGATCGTGATATATGTTGTGATGATGAGGCCAAAGCCGAAGTAAATGCGGGTCTTGTAACCGGTAAGACCAGCCTGGAGTGTCGTCAGCACAATCAATCTTCTGTTTCCGACCGGTCGAACCTACAGTGAGTCGAAAGTAAAAGGCACACAGTGCACTCTTGATAACCCAGAGCACCGTTGCGTACATAATCCAACCTGCAACTTGAATCTTGGATCCGCCAACCCTGTGATAGACTTAGCCAAAAGTTTCGTCTCCTTCCATCTCTCGTGACGAACCTCCATCCATATTCATCGCTTTCCGGCGATAGAGCCTCACGCTGTTTGTCCGTCATACCACTGTTCGTCAAGCCATTGTATTTGGCACCGACTGTATACGCAAGGGCCGTCTCGATGGTGTACGGAATGATGGACACCAGCATCAAATAATCGTCGGCCTCAAAGTTTCGAATACCGACCTGCCGTAATCGAGCGTATGTCCTTAGGAAGATGACCAAAATGCCGATGGACAGCAGTGTAAACGCCTCGATGGCGAAGGAGTCCTCACTTCTAACCATGGCTGTGGATTGGGGGTAGACGAACACCTGCACGAAGGGACCACGAGCACGAGCGTGGGAGACGCAGAGTCTTTAAGGGACCCAACCTGTCAACGAACGGACACCGTTCATTGATCCTTCTACCGCCACTTCCAAGGTTCTTCCATGGTCAAGTCCCGCTGTACTGGTGCGTAGGGGTTCCGCTAACAGGTCACGGAGCGCTCTACTGCTGCATTCACCAGGAGACACCAATCATGTTCCCATATTCTTGGGCCAGCGTTAGGGAAATCAGGCACAGATGACAGGCGGATCCGCGCGTGGCATAGAAGCAATCTAGCAACCCAAGACACCGAGTAACGGGAATTAGCCTGCGGACAAAAGATAGTGGCTTGAGCTAGAGGGAGATCGGCGACACGCTAAGCTTCTGGTGAATAAATTAGCCTCTCAGCTCCAGGCACGAGTCATTAGTGTCTCAATCAGGTCTATGCGCTCAATGCGAGACCCCTGGCACGTCTGGCTATTGATCCCTCGAGCTCATGAATCAGCCTGTCCATCAAACTCCCTAGCTTGGTCAACAACGTGGCAAACGAGCTGGCCGTGTCATCGTTCAGTGGAGGTGGCTTGGCTGGCAGAGAGCAGATCTTCGTTTCCGCAATGTTTCTTCACCAGGGGCTATGACGATCCATGTGCCATTCAATTGTGGGAAGAAGATCCCAGTAAGAATTCAGGGCAGAGCTTGAACCTTATTAGCCAAGCAAAGCCTCAACTGCTTTAACAGAGGTGCCGTCCACAAAAGTGTTCAATATTTCGGAACATCACCTACTTACTTCGGAAATTCCGCCGGATCTGCGCGTACATATCCAAATCTACCTTCCTTGTCCTCTTTTCTTTTGCGGATCTGCACCGTCCCGCGCCCATAGTTCAGGGGCAATATGCAATGTGGATCGTAACATGACGACTGCGAGCCAAGACACTTCGTCCCATGGCGGGGGGGTTCCGCGCCCTCATTGAGCCTGTGTTTCCAATGCTACCCTACCAAGCTTGGGTCAGGAGGTAGAGAGGGCTTGACGCTGCAGCCTCATCAACCCATTAATCTGTCTTGAAATTTGTTCTCCTGAGAAATACTTTTACGCTGCAAGCACTGATCATTATACCGTCAAAAAGATAACCCAAGGTAGCAAACATGAAAGGGCGCTCAGCTCGGCTAAGCCGCCATATTAAGTCCGTAGAAATTGATGTGCCCCCCACAACCGAGACCCCTGGCTTTCTTTAGCGCCCATCACCGTTTCCCTTTTTGATTCCATAGGGCAGCGTCTATCCTTGTTCCGGTCGCGGGTGCGGATCCGGAGATAAACATTAACAGCCCTGGATACGGAAATGCCTTCTGTCTATCTAGTTAATGACCGAAGGATCTTGTGCCTATGTATTGGCGTCTAGACCCGAGGCTACTACGTAGTGGCTAGTGCCGGCCTACCGAGGTTATGTTGAAGTGTGGAGTAATTTGTCTGTGTGTACGGGTTGGCAGTTGCATCACAAGTCTGTCTGCTAGAGGTTTACAAGATTCGTGAACTGGAGCCCGTTTTACGATGTCAAGCGATTTCTCAAACGCACAAACAGCATGGCCAAACTACGCCAAAAGTGCTTGACTCGCCCATTATGATATGAAGAGCAATAAAAACTTAATAGATAGTTTACACCATATAACTTCTATGACACTACGTCATTGTTGGTTCATCGAGTTGGTGTGATCTGCGTATTGAGGGGATCGAGTTGTGGTATAGGGTGAGCATCCTATACCCAACAGGATTAGCTTCAGAATGCAAAACACTCTTCCAGCTCCAGTTTCCGTATTTCTTATTTTGTCACGAATGGACATAGATAATTTTGCGCAACCTTTGCAAGTCTTAACACCCTTATGTCGCATTGTTGAATGGGAAATGTTCAAGTCTTAATCCATCATCAACTCTGATTAAAGCTTCGTTGACGTCATTACACAAAAAGTCACGAGTTGAACCACTAACAACTTGAAAGGACAAAAGAAGATCAAATTGAACAAAACCCGCGATCTTTTCATTTATAAAAGTATTCAAGTGAAAATCCAGCATCCCACCCTCATCAATCTATGTACACTTAATGCGTTTCAACATCATTACGAACATGTAAGCTAAAGGTCCTTTTACTTTGGACATGAGAGAAGATTTAAAAAAAATCCAGCAATGGAAAAGGTCGTCATTTTCCCGCCCATATCAATATCCCCAGGTCATTAACGCATTAATTCATGATCCACCTCGCTCTACCGCTTTCTTAGTCAAGAGCTCTTGTTGAATAGGCTCATCCGCAGCATCCCGCCCTTCTTAGGCTTCTGATGAAAGGAGCTCTGGGCGCTGACGGGTCGCTGGTCGAAGCTATCCATGCTCTCCATGCGTTGCATGGGTTGGCGGACTGCGGGGGGTGGGGGCTGATTGACAGGGAGCTCGCCGCGGAGGGCTTTGCCGACGTCCTGGTGCTGTCGCTCGTACTCGTCGTGCTTGGACTTGGCCTCGATGAAGCGATCCTCAGCCTGACGACGTCGCTCCTGGAGGGCGCGCAGTTCCTCGTCGAGCTGGGTCATCTGCGATTGCGCTTCGTGCATGAGATGATCGTACTCTTGGATCTTCTGCTCGAGCGGCTGAAGAACACTCTTCTGAATGCTGGGGCTGTTGAGGCGATTGATGTCTCCACCGGGGACTGCTAGACGGTCTGGTGAAGGGGCGCGACGCTGCTGATGCTGCTCCGAGGCCATGGATTGAGATACACGGCTCTGTTGAGTGTTGGGACCCGCTCTCTGGGGAGAGTCGCCATGGGCCTGTCTTGCCTGCTCAGACTCTGAAGTGCGACGCGATGGTTGACGTCTATAACGTCCGCCCTCTCTGGGACCATTGGGCTGCTGGGAAGCGTTATCCGTGGGACCGCCTGGACCACCTGGACCACCGGGGTAAGAAGGAGGCATTGGTTGACCCTGGGGACCTCTGGGACCGTTGATGTTGTTGGAGTTGGGACCTGGGGGTTGTCTGCGCTGCCCTGCGTTGCGAGGGACCTGACCAACCGGAACAACACGCTTTAGCAAAGTTAATCAGAGTTTAGGGGCAACGGATCAAAGATTATGCTAGCTTCTTTTGCTAGCACGGAAAAAAAAACTTACCTGTTGTTGCTGCTGTGCTTGTGCGAGCATGGCCTCCTGCAATGCCACGTCAGAGGTGGGAGAGCGCATGTCGGACTCTTCGCTCTGGAAACGATAATCATCGAGTTGGTCGGGAGACTGCGTGCGTCTGTATCGCGGACTCTGACCGTTTCTGGCAGCGCGGGCAGCTTCGCGCGCATCACGAGCAGTGCGAGGCTCGTAACCTGGGTCCTCGAGGTTGTATCGGGGCTGGTGAGGAGCCGCCATTGTCGCCATGATCTGGGTTGTGTCTGTGCTGCGGGGGAGATTGAATGTGGTGATATCGGGGTACTCGTGGAATGAAGATGTCTCAATCAGCGATAACAAAAAAATGTAGACAAAGACACGGACACACGAGAGAGAATGCAAAGAAAGAATAAGTTGAAAGGAATGGAAAAAATGTACAATGCTCAAGTCTGGACCTGAATCATGTTTTAGTGAGAGACTAGAAACCCGATGGCTGGAAATGGGAGGTTGGTATTAAGCAGCCAAGTCTCTTTTTCTGTCGTGTCTTTTTTTATCCCGTGGTTGGGCCCGTACACGAGGATTTGTCCAGGGGTATTGAGGCACTGGACTTGGCCCTGAAGGTGACCCCGGCCCACTGAAGAGTCCCCAGCCGCCGAATTGTAGCACAGTGTCATTTTCTGTCAGAATTTACGAGTAATTGTATGCAGCAATGCGCGACCTTGACGCCACAGAGTCAAGCTGTATCCATATTGAGGATTCATATACAAATCATCGTACATTTAAATGCATTACAGTCAAAGTGCAAGCCTTTCATTGATCCACGTTATCGTCTACAAGCTGAAACGGCGGCGACATGCATAATTTCTCGGCTCCCTTATGGATGGGGGGATCCAGGGATGTCATGCAAGGCATTGGTGATTATCTGATGGCTGGGCAAGGGGAATAGCGCCTAAATGGCCGGGTTATTGCCCGATAAACGGCAAGCTATCGTCTTTCTCTGCCAGGGAATTTAAGATGAAACGTCTGTCGACTTGCCTCTAGTGTTTTGCTATTCGTCAATTGAGTCTAGCCAGCCGTTGGGTTTATTTTGGGTTGTCTGACGTTCGCGATCGATGGACTGGACCCTACACGTCAGTGCCGCACAGTGTGAAATTGAAGTTATTCTGTACGCGCGTCACTCACATTACAGTACTATTCTTCGAACTGACGCGACATGATATAATTCTATTTTTGGTCATTAATTGACTTCCAGCAGTTAAGACTTCATAGACTTTAATTAAATGTTGTTTCCAATGGCCCTCGACGCGGAAAACAGTGGCGATAGCCGACCGTGAAAACTTCAGTAGCGTTATGCAAGCAAGCAAAATTTTCCGCGTTAGAATCGCGGCCCGTCCCATCAACATGAGCGAGCCTCACACCACACCGCCATGACATGACCGTTTGACTGTCTCAAACACAGCCCAACACTTGATCCAGATTTCGGGCATTTCGCATACAGGGTAAATGCCGGCGTTGGGCACCGACAGCTCGGAATACAGTGGGCGGGCCGCTGGAGCAGTGAGTCGTCTCATCAATTGATGCTTTTATGGGCAAAATGACACGGAATGCACCCATACGCGATCTTCTCACTGTCATAATAACAACATCACCTACCCCGTCTGCCCCCTCAACTGAACTTATCTCATCAATTCTCGACTCTTTTGATCGTCACTGCCCCGCCCTGACTGCCTGCAACGTCATTGTTGTTTTTGACGCATTTGATCAGATCGTCCCTACAGCACGGCTCAAGAAGGGCCAAGTCACGCCTCAGCAAGCGGCCGATTTTAATTCCTACAAAAAGAATGTCAAGGATCTGATTCTCAGAAAATATCACCATGATGCTGCCACTGCTGCCTTCACGCGTCGAAATGCCATAGCAGAGTATGGAAGCCCTTGCGACCCTCAGAACACTGTCGACTACACAATATCGCAGACACCCGACGACAAGGTTACCTTCATAGAACCATCCCGACGTCTTGGCTTTGGTCTAGCAGTTCGGTCAGCCTTGAGAGTCACCCAAACTCCCCATGTCTGGGTCCAACAGCATGACTGGGCCTTGGTGGCAGACCTGCCCATCGAACCTCTTCTACAGATCATGCAAATCCGCGAGTCCGATCCAGAGGCGCCCATGAAATACGTCTGTTTATCTGCCGTACGCATGCTCTCGTATGCTACCTCTTCCGATGTCATGCGGTTTCCGGCCCTCTGTGAATTGTCCTCGTCCCTTACGCGCGATTATGAATCGCCGTCGCAACCTGATGTCAAGGTTCCCTTAACGCCCATGTACTTTTGGCATGACAAGCCACATGTTGCTTCAACGGCGCATTATCTGGAACGTGTGTTTCCGACTCGTCTTGCTATGTTAAGAGGTGACTTTATCGAAGACAAGATTGGGCAGCGGGCTCGCGCTCAGATGAAGGACGGACTGGTAAGTAACAACCAGACAGATATGACACGACATATCTGTTGATAAAAAACACAGAATTCTTGAGATCAATGGCTGACACGGTGCAGTGGTCAAAATGGGCCACCTGGCTTTACTACCCTGACAACGGGAAACAACTATGCTTAAGACATCTCCAAGGGAGAACTTGGGAGGGAACGACACGTCAAGCGGACAGAGCTGCTATGTGGCGACAGAAGAATGAGGCCAACAGAGTACCTGAGAAAGAACCATCCGTCGAGGTGGACGAGATCCAAGACCTTTCGCTGTATCTCGAGGGAGATGAACACGCTCAATGAGACCACGTCTAAACGAAGGAAGATCATAAATGACGATAGACTATGCAAACTACATTTGATGACACCAAAAGTCACTAGAAACTGCCTTGAGTTGAGTAAGCTTGAATATATGCTAGATCCAGCGCATGTGTTTTCGAGTAACACTATCTAACGGTGTTGTGTGCCTCTCAGTGGTCAGCTTCAATATCCCAAGTACCACGAGAACCTGATGCTATTGAGCCAACGTTTGGCCTATCTATCTATGAATGGAAGAACATGATCTCTTTCTTGACCTGAAGTTATGAAGTCAATTGGAGACGATGATATCCTTAACTCTGCTCTAGTATGCCGATCTAATTGCCGATGGTCGTTCATGCGGGGTGTACAGTAGTTAACCCCTCACATTGAGCCGATCAACGTTGGTGAATATCGCCTCGGTGAATCTTTAAACCAGCTTGGCCGACTCGGTAACAGCAATCTTGAAAGACCGCCCAAAAATAGGCAATGTGTATTGTCTGTCGTCGGCAAAATTGATAGAAACCAAAAGCTGGCATCATGAGACTCATCAACCCCCTCATTATCGCCTGCCATGCCACTCTCGCGGCTGCTCAACGTCTAGGCACTCCCTCCTATGAATTCCTCTACACAGTCAACGCAACGCTCGGCGAGCGCTGGCAGATCGGCGACTATGGACAAGGCAGTCGCGTCGTGATTCCTATCACGGGTGGGACATTCAAAGGCCCACGCCTCTCTGGAACAGTCACCAATCTCGGTGCTGATTGGGGTGTAACCGACAGTAAAGGCATTTTCTTCCCCGACACGCGATATAATCTGAGAACTCACGATGGAGTCGATATCTATATACAGACCTCTGGACCCACGCAGCCGGATGGTCGGACTTTGCTCAGAGGCGTTTTTCAGACGGGCCATCCGGACTATGAGTGGTTGAATTATGTATTAGCGGTTGGGGTTTTGCAGAGGCCGGCGGCAGAGGATAAGGGGAAGTATGTGCTTATTGATATGTGGCAGGTGAGTAGCGGAACTGTAAGAGTATGTATGATGGTGAAGAGAAACTGACTTCGAGATAGATGGTGTTGCCGCAGTGTGATGGTACGGGTTGCTAGGGCCAGCTTGACGGCGGGATGACTGAGATGCAGAATCTCGACTCGCCGTGGTCAATGGATATGCTATGAGGACATTTGAAACGTGGTGTTATGGGGGTTGAGAAGGGATTAGATGCTGCTCCAGCTTCGACAGGATACCCTCGAAGATTCTCAGTGAAGAGGGTAGGGACTCGACATCTATATAGCCAAGTCTATACCAAAGGCCGAAGAGATATCTTGTCAGTTCACCTCCAGTTGTTCAAGACATGGCACTATTGCTTGACAGTATCAATATTGATCTCTCGTCTCTTTCGTCTATTCGCCAATTTGGGATGCGTACATAAAGAGACCCTGACTCGCAAGTCGTACGTCTATCTTGACAATATGAACAGCGCCGCAAATAGGAAGAGCACAGGATACAGTGATGATGAGCCCAAGCCATCCTTTGGCGTTTCCACACATCACTGGCCATTTCTCCAGGTGTGTATGCCACTTGCCTTACAAAGATCGGAGCTCCAAGTCCATTGCCATAATCAGATAGGTTTGTTGACGGATTGATATTGGTGCGAAGGTCTGATCCGGATGGGATCGGCTTCGAGAATCTTGATGTTGATAGACATACTTTCACGTTCTAATACGCGGAGAGCGTAATTTCGGAATTCTCACCTTGCAGCCATCCACTTGACCCTACGATATCATGCTATGGGAACGGTCTATTTAGCATTAAAAACGTGACAATTGGCGTATAGTCGCTGCCGCCCAAGCAGTGTTGATACTAGTAGGCCGCATGCACTGCCCGATTCGTCGAGGCATAGCTTCATGAGGTTAGATAAGACTGTATATACGAGATACGTAAATATCAACAAACTTTACAGGGGTTTCAACGACAGACAATCCTCTTGACTTCAGGCTCATATAACAAAGGCGCGGAATATCTCATCCGACGTCGCGTCATTGGGGCCTCATTTAGTTTACGAGTATCACGATACAGACATTTGAGCGGAGACACAATTTTATTAAGTAACGCAGTGGTGACTTGAATGGAATAGAGTGAGAAGCGAGTTATGAGGAGGCCGCGTCTGGGATATGCAGGCACAACACCACCCCTTTGTACGGGCTGGGCTGAAAATAAAGAAGAGCAAAATCAGATGTGTCATAGTTTATCTAATCGTCAGATACCAATTACTTAAAACGCAGATATTGTGACTATCGAGGTGAAACCAAGAATACCCCTTTGCAATCTCTTAGCGTTTTGATAATAGTTGCCCCTGTGGAGATAAGGAAAGCCAGGAGATATATGTGCCCACTATGATAGTAAAATCACATGCAGAAACCATGTGAAGCCTGGCGATGCTAAAGTTCAAACCTGGACGTGCGCGATAGTAGTGGATAATTTTCAACCCAGGCAGTAGTTCTGGGCCAAGTTCTCAAGACGTGCGCCAAGGGTAATCATTCCATCGTGAGGCCAGCTTCATCTATCTGGGGAAGGAAAAACATATGGATTAAAGTTCGCAATATATTCCTTGTTTAGCTTGTTCATGCACCCCGGATTTACTTCCAAGTCGGGAAGACCGAGGTTTCAAAAATCTCCTCAATCATTCCCGCTTCAACTGCCGTATCGCTCCAAGTGGTGATAGTTCTCCCATGGTATTGCCGAGGTGTGCACGTCCAGGGAAGTGATCGTCGGCTTGTTGCTCTATCTGGCACAACCAGCGAAGAAGCCATCCATCATTCACCCCCGCAAAGACCAGGTAATTTCATGGTAAATGTTTACGCGAAGACGCATATATAATGAAGATCTGGTGTCTCCTTTTGCAGGCCCTTCTTGGCCGGGCTCACAGTCATTCTGAGGCTGGCAATGAGCTAAATACTTTTTTGTCTGATATTTGCCAACCACCAGACAGTATGCGCGCCACTAGCCTGTTGCTCCCAAGTCTACTCCAAGGACTTGGAGTATGCGCAGCTACCAGCAAAGCCGACGATGACTTCGCGTCCAAATGCGCCGCTTTCAAGACGTCGCTGAAACTTCCCAACACCACAGTATGGTTCACCGAACATGTCGCCGCTGGTACAAACATCAGCTTTCCTGACAACCACCCAACATGTACTCCCAAGAATCAGGTTGTGGACGTTGAGATCTGTCGCGTGGCTATGCACGTCAAGACAGGTCCCTCTTCGAACCTCACTCTTGAGGCTTGGCTCCCCTCTAACTGGACCGGTCGGTTTTTGAGCACTGGAAATGGCGGTATGGCTGGCTGCATTCAGTATTCGGACGTGGCATATGGTGCTAGTTTCGGTTTCGCCACGGTCGGTGCAAACAATGGACACAATGGAACTTCAGCGCTGCCTATGTTTCATAACCCAGGTGTGGTGGAGGACTACGTCTATCGCTCGGTGCACACGGGCACTGTTCTTGGAAAGGACCTCACCAAAGACTTTTATGGCAAAAAACACACCAAGTCTTATTACCTGGGCTGCTCGACCGGTGGACGTCAAGGATGGAAAGAAGCGCAGGATTTCCCCGATGATTTTGATGGGATCGTGGCAGGAGCTCCCGCGATGAGATTCAACGGCCTTCAATCACGGTCAGGAAGTTTTTGGGGTATCACCGGTCCTCCTGGAGCGCCCACTCATCTCAGCCCCGAAGAGTGGGCGTTGGTGCACAAGAATGCTCTGGTTCAGTGCGACGAGCCGCTTGACGGGGTCAAAGATGGTGTGATTGAGGATCCCAATCTTTGCGAATATCGCCCCGAGGCTCTTGTTTGCAGTGAGGGAGAAACCAAGAATTGCTTGACTGCGCCAAAGATTGAGACAGTCCGCAAAGTCTTCTCTCCTCTGTATGGCTACAACGGAACCTACATCTACCCCCGAATTCCGCCTGGAGCATCTGCTGGTTTCAACTTTGCCATTGGCGAGCAGCCTTTCCCTTACTCTACGGAATGGTTCCAATACGTCATCTACGAAGATGCTGACTGGGATCCGGACACGATTGGGCCCAAGGACTACGACGCGGCGAGCAAGCTGAATCCCTACAACGTCGAGACATGGGAGGGTGACCTCTCTAAGTTCCGCGACAGCGGCGCTAAGATTATTCATTGGCACGGCCTTCAGGATGGTCTGATCAGTTCCGACAACTCAAAAGATTACTACAATCATGTGTCTCGAACAATGGGCTTGAACAACACTGAGCTGGATGATTTCTATAGGTACTTCCGCGTTAGTGGATGTGGTCACTGCTCAGGCGGAGACGGTGCTGCTCGTATTGGAAACAACTTGGCAAATCTCGGTGGCAAGGATGCAGACAACAACGTGCTTCTTGCCATTGTTAAATGGGTCGAGGAGGATGCGGCGCCCGACACGATCACTGGATACCGGTATGCGAATGGAACGCAGACAGGTAAACTGGAGTATGAGAGGAGACATTGCCGATACCCATACCGAAATGTCTGGGACCGCAAGGGTGACTCGAGTGATCCGGATAGCTGGAGCTGCCAGTAGTGAGGTGCCGCATTTTGTCGCGTGGATTAAGGGGCTGTTATTCATGTTATGCGTACAGTAAATAAGGGGACCATACGTACATAGGTCAGGAACTTACATACAATATACGTTGTCTTTTTGAGAATTGGCTCAGGGTCATGGGATCGACAAGATGTAAGCGCCAAGGTGAAGCGATGACAAGCACTTAGCTAACAACAACACATGGCGGACTATCCAAATGAGACTATGATCTATGCCTCACTAATTAGTAAACTAATTGCCTTGGAAGGAGAAGAGTTCTGTCATCGTTTCCCCGGATTAATATGCTAGTTGGTCCTCCGACTTGATACATTCCTCCACTCACATTACAGCTAGTCATTGAATGCGGAGATGGTTGCCTCTCCAGACCAGTCAGAGAAGTTTAAAGCGTGCCAAGACAAAAGATTCCCCACGATCTAGGATAATCAAGAAGAAAACCCGGAGGAGCTGAGTCAAGGAGTGAGCAGCGTCGGTGCACAGATGCCAATTCCCCCTCATTTCCCCAACCTCGCCCCCACAAGATCCTTCATCTTCCCCAACACGACTCTCCGCTTGGATCCTTGTTGTTTGGCGAGTCAGCCAAGGATTGGCTTGTGCGGGCATGAATCTCCGAATGCAGGAAAGAGAGGCAAGCGTTATTTTCTAGAAGATGAAGGATGCATGCCAGCGTGCTAATGGTTGCTTCTTTGCTCTAGATCCGACGCGGAAGTACATGTTACTGGTTGTCTGGCTGTTCGTTGCTCTGTATCGTTCCATTTTGGGTTTCATCATATGCAGGGCTTGCTGTTGCCGATCAACTCTAGACTTACTTTACTGACCGACACGAGAAGCACACGAGAGAGTACGTGGAGTCAATGGCTCTACTCGGTAGGGTAAATGGAGATAATTCGGCCGGTAGTTGTAAACTCTGGTTCAAAAACTCTTCTGTCGGTCAAATGATGTCCCAATTCTCTCATTCAACTCAATTACAATCGATTATTCGCCCGCCAATAACGATTGCTTGATTAACTTAACACCCCTGAGCCGTTACCGGATACTACGGCACCCGTAATATGCGCCCTGTATCAACAGGCATTTGATGGGGCAAACAGAAAAAACCGCGAGCCAACACCGACAGATGGACTCCACATAATCTCGAATGATGTGTCAAAACAAGCTACTTTTCGCGTAACGGAAACACTCAACCTTCTCGTTAATACCGCCAGGGTTACTCCGGCACCTACATAGAGTTTTGACGGGCTAGACGGGTTATCTCACCAAAAACAGACAAGGGAGGGGAGCCAGGGAAATAAGCTTGTACCCTTGGCGCCCGCTTTAGCCGCACATGAGATGGATGCTAGACCAGATCTTTTCATCTCCGAGAAGAGTGCGAAAGAGCCTCATCTGGACCATAAACATCTTCCGACGATGGCGAAAATGCACTTAACACGAGACATAAATCACAGGTTCATACATGCCATTCTTATCTATCAATTGTCCCCAATCGCGCCGAATTCGGGGTTTATATTGATCCCCATTAATATTCTTGGCTAACCAATCCTTTCAGCAAAGATCGCTGACACATAACGTAACAAGATGCCTCCAAGACAACCGGCGACTCCATTTTGGCCCCGTTTTCGCTAACGCCGGGACCGGCCCTGTAAACGCTCAATTCATGACCTGATGCTTTCTGACGATTTGCTAACTTTTACATGAGAGACTCACGTCCCCCATGGGGCTCCACGATATACCGCTTGCTCTTGGTACGATAACGAGGATTTTTGCGTCTCCACGGGAGATAAACGGTTCGGAGGCGAACGGTCTTGGCGGATGTATATAACAAATGCCCGAGACCAGACCAGAGTTAGAGTTTTCTCCATCTCTTCAACTCTATCACTGTTGTCCGTTCTTACCCAGTGATCAGTATTTTCCCCTCTTGAGGAGCCTTGCTTGTTTTTCCCCCTCTACTTCTGTCAGCGAAAAAAAATGAGCATTGAGGACAAGACGACAAAGACTCAGCCCGAGATGGCTCAGCAGCCTGAGTACCAGCGTCCTGCTTCCATCCGAGGGCCTGACGGCGACGAGATCAACACCATTAACGATGGCGCCGATATCATGGACACAAAGGAGCAGTCCGAGGAGCCAGTACAAAACATCTTCAACCAAGGCGGCAAAAACTACAGAACACTCGGCAAATGGGACACTGTCTTCGTCCTCGTCACCAACCAAGTCGGTCTTGGTGTCTTGTCTCTCCCCGGTTGTCTTAGAGTCCTTGGTGTCGTCCCCGGCGTCATTGCCATCATCGGTCTCGGTTCCCTCTCTGCCTACACTGCCTACGAACTCCTCCAATTCTACAGACGCTATCCCCATGTCGTCAACGTCGTTGATATGTGCGGTATCATCGGTGGCAGACCACTTGAGATTATTGCGGGTATTGGCTTGATGATCAAGGTTATGATGACCTGCGCTTCTGCCAGTGTCACATTGTCCGTTGCCTTCAATACCCTCAGTGACCATTCGTTCTGCACTGTCGCCTTTGTCGTTATTGCTGTCGTCGCTTGCTGGGTCCTCTGTCTACCTCGAACTGTCAAATTCGTCTCGCAATCCGGTATCCCTTCCACAATCAGCATCTTAACCGCCGCCCTCATTGTCATGATCAGCTTGGGTGTTGCGGCGCCCGCCAAGGCCCCCCCAGGCTGGGAAAGGGAGATTGAGGTCATCGGCAACCCAACTTTCCGCGAAGGTCTCAACGCCTGCCTTAAGATTTGCTACGCTTACGCCGGTAATATTAGCTTCGTTTCTTATATGGCTGAGATGAAAAACCCTAGCAGAGACTTCCCTATGGCATTGGCCTGCCTTGAGGTCTTCTCTATTACTCTTTACACCATCGTCGCCATTGTTATTTACTGCCTTGCCGGCGACTACACTACCTCACCAGCCCTTGGATCTGCACCCAGAATCCCTGCCAAGGCCGCCTACGGAGTTGTTCTGCCATGCGTTTTTGCCACCGCCATGGCCTTCGGACACACCGGAATTAAGTACATGTATGTTGTTGCCATGCGAAGCATCAAGGCGACGCACCAGGTCACCGATCGAAGCGTCAAGTCATGGAGTATCTGGGTAGCCTGCGTGACCCTGTACTGGATTGTTGTATTCATCATTTCCAACGCCATCCCTGTCTTCGACTCTATCCTCTCCATCTCTTCCGCCACTACAATCGCCTGGTTCACTTTCGGTCTGAGTGCCATCTTCTGGTTCCATCTTAACAAGGGCCAATACACCAAGAACTGGAAGAAGATTGCCCTGACCATCATAAACGGATTGCTTGTACTTCAATCGTTGTTTATGAACGGTGGTGGCTTGTGGTCTTCTATCACCGAGTTGGTCAACATTTTGAACTCTGACTCGAGCTCGATCCGCGGCGTCTTCTCTTGCGGCGATAACTCTTAGTGCTTAGATATGAGGTATCCTGATGAATTTGTATATACTAGAATAGCATAAAGCGAATGAATGATATATTATGATGATATTTAAACTTTTCGAACATACCTCTGCATTGTACTTGGTGTGTAGATTGCGTCTCATCAGCCTCTCCCAACCTTAGCGGCCACATACGTAAATAACCGTACGGTATTTCTGTCATTTTGCTGGCTTCTGGAACGTAAACCTCAATTAATCCTCGGAATTTGATCTGTTGGTCCACGGTACGGACGCGCTCAGATCCTCGTCAATGAGAACGAATTGGTTGTATTGGGACAGCTCTTTAACCCCCGTATTGTTTGCAACTTGGATCGCTCAACAAACCCTTTGGTCGTCCTGGAAGCTTTACTGCTGAGTAATGCCAAGCTATCGATCTGTTTCATCTCAGCTGTCAAATCCACGGCTGGGATCTACCAATCTCTGATAGTGGGCCTCAGTTCCCCCAGATCTAGATAATATATTAAACCCTGGCAACATGCATTGAGTGGCTCCAATGTCGTACATATATACTTTCGGTGCTCCATATATTTCATTTTGGCTGCTGTGTAGTGGCTGCCTGGATGTTACGAACAGTTGAAGAAGAAAGTGACGCAAGTTGAATCCAACTTCCGATAATCCACTAGCAAACACGTGACAGTAAATATACTGATAACGATGCCGACTCGCACTATCATCGATGGAATTGTGATGATCGTTTCTGCCTCCCAGTTCAGCGCAGTCTTATCTGGATCGTCCTACTGGCTCGGTTTCGGCACTTACAAGGGACATGACACTACACACATGCAATCAAAACGCGGGGAAACAAGCCAATGCATTCATTGGCTGCATCGTACACGATAAAATCTCAATATTGGGTCATACCTTGAGCTCCTTCCACATCGGACTAGTTATTGACTGGGGTAAATGCCTCGATTAACGTCGATTCTATGTTACCGGTATCTTGGGAGAGCGGGGAAATTATCTTGATAAATGTATGCGCAAGCGGTCTAGACGAAATAAGCATAGGACGTTGAAAACTGCAATCTATTCGCCCAACTCGGTAAGCGTGATCAGCATCTATCGGGGTAAAACAGCAAGGGACCTCGAAAATTGCTAGTTTACTGCCACAAAAGGAAAGAAATTAGGCCAGCGATAAGATCCCATGACAGTTGTAGATGCCTTCTATCAGGAACCGCCGGCAGAACATAGCGATCAGGCATGGACTGGGGTAGTAGCAAGAATGGAAGGTCAAGGGAGACGGATTCATACTTGATAAGCAATAGACTAGAAAGAAATGTTAACAACAACTTCACTAGGTGTGTTCCTCAGAAACATAAGTAGTCTCAAGATTCCTCTCGAAATTCTCAAGGGACAGCTCATTTCCGGGCACAAAATCCTATCAATTATACACCTTAGTTGCATTGGCATACTGCCTTCTTGTCTTTCACCATGCGACACTCATCCTCCCAGTTCCTAGCAATATCCTATGGACTTTTGCTAAGTTCATGTGAAGCGGCAACAATACCTCGCAAAGAGACTTGCGCGAAGACCAAGGTTGCAATCCTTGGTGCTGGAGTAGCTGGTATCACTGCCGCCCAAACCTTATCGAATGCCTCCATCCACGACTTTCTGATCATTGAGCATAATGACTATATTGGAGGTCGCGTCAGGCATGCTTCCTTCGGATCATCGTCGGACGGCTCACCGTTGACTATTGAGCTGGGTGCCAACTGGATCGAAGGCCTCGAAAATGCATCAGGCGAAGAGAACCCTATCTGGCGTCTTGCCCAAAAGCATAAAGTCAAGAACACCTATTCAAACTCCAGTTCAATTCTTACCTACGACGAAACCGGACTGTCGGACTACACAGACCTGATCGACCTTTTCGACGAAAAATTTGAGATTGCGCAACAAGACGCCGGCTATATCCTAACCGAGAACCTACAAGATACTTCAACACGTGCTGGCCTAAGCATGGCAGGGTGGAAACCAAAGAGGGATATGAAAATGGCCGCAGCTGATTGGTGGGGGTGGGATTTCGAGACTGCCTGGTCCCCAGAGCAAAGTGGTTTTCTTTACGGCGTGGCTGGAAACAACGCTACTTTCAAGCACTTCAGCGATGAGACCAATCTTGTTATCGATCAACGAGGCTATAACGCTTGGGTCATTGGAGAGGCCAATGAATTTCTGAAAGAAAAAGACCCGCGAATTCGCTTCAACACGACCGTCAAGAAAATCCACTACAACACCAAAGGCGTCAAGATCGAAACCACAAATGGCTGCGTTGAAGCAGAGCATGCTATATGCACCTTTTCTGTCGGAGTTTTGCAGAACAACGCCGTCGACTTCCAGCCTACTCTTCCGCGCTGGAAGAGACAAGCCATTGAGCAGTTCCAGATGGGAACCTACACCAAGATTTTCATGCAGTTCAACGAAAGCTTTTGGCCACAGGATAAGCAGTACTTTCTCTACGCCGATCCTGATCAGCGCGGATATTATCCCTTGTTTCAGTCGTTGAATGCACCTGGCTTCATCGAGGGCTCGAATGTCCTGTTTGGTACTGTTGTGTCACAGCAGGCGTACGAGGTGGAGCAGCAGTCTGACGAAAAGACAAAGGACGAGATTATGGAGGTTCTACGCGCCATGTTTCCGGATAAGCATGTACCCGAGCCTGCAGCCTTTATGTACCCTCGCTGGAGCATGGAAGAGTAAGTATTTTATTAATCCTATATACAAAACCAACTAACAATACATTGCAGGTGGTCCTATGGCTCCTACAGTAACTGGCCAGTAGGCATGACTCTCGAGAAGCACCAGAACCTCCGAGCGAATGTGGACCGATTGTGGTTTGCTGGCGAGGCCAATTCTGCTGAGTTTTTTGGATACCTACAGGGTGCGTACTTCGAAGGACAGGAGATCGGCGAGAGAATTGTCAGAATTCTTAGTGGAGAGGAGTCTGAGACATCGCAGCAGATGAAGAGGTACAAGATGTTACGTGGAACAACGGAGCCAGAAGAGCATGATGCTGCTAATGGATGGTCGATTCCTCTGAGTGACTAAGGACAGCCATACAATGAGGGCTTATTTATTAGTTTTGTTAAGTAATTTGACCAACTGTTATCATTTGTGTTACAACTGTTGGTCTATACATATGGTTTGTTCAACCGTCGGTACCATGGTAATTGGATGGATTTTACCGCTGACCCCCCAGCGCTTAAAGTGCAGGGGGCTGGCTGTCTTGCATCGCCATCCATACAACCATCAGGAATAGCGAGGATGACCAGCCCAGAGGCGTGATTGAACAATTGTAGTGTCAGCCGCAGAGCCATTCCAGCTGTCACATGATTTTTCGGACTCAGACAAAAACAGCATCAAGAGTGTGCCCTTACTTGCTTATCTCTCCCTGAGCGTGAGCCAACAGATTGTTTGCGTTTGGCATAATGTTTCTATATAACTCCCTTGCTCGCGATACTTGTGAGATCAGGCGAACGAGCCTGACGGAGTCCTCCGGCTCAGATACGCACATCTCACTCGAACTTCGCCACACTTCTATAAGTGATGGAAACTACTCAGCATTAACATACGTCTGGGGAAATGTCGACAGTCTAATTGAGATTTCAGTAAATGGAGCTCCTTTTTCAATCGGCAAGAATCTCTATCTGGGGCTCAAACAAATTCGCGACAACGGTATTTACGACTGGATCTGGGTTGATTCTCTATGCATTCAACAAACAGATGTCGAAGAGAAGAGTTCTCAGGTTGGCTTGATGCACACTATCTTTAGTCGTGCTGATCGGGTGTACTCGTGGCTGGGACTGGGCTTTCTAGACACAGACACGGCAATGGATTGTGTCTCTCGTATTGGGCCTCGAGCAGCGACAGTAGATATCACCAAGATGGACGAAAGCCATGAAGTGATTCAAAGATTCATCAAAGAAAGTTCTCTGAGCCTTCCCGACCATGGAAGCTTCGGAGATGAAGACTCAGTTGATCTTGTTCATCGGCCATCGAGGGTCGGTGCGCTTGTTCTGGATCTTCTTAATGAGCCAGGCCTCCAAGACAAACCACTCGGCAACAAGCTATTATTGCCCGGCATCAAGAATCTCATGCACCGAGAATACTGGCAGCGTATTTGGATTAACCAAGAAGTTGCTTTGGCTCGAGATGTCCTAATCTTGTGTGGCACCAGAAGTACGTCATTAGATCTTCTTGAAGAGACGCTCCAAGCGATACACCTTTGCCATCGCGATTATGGCTTTCTGAAACCTACCTTACACGACAGTATCAAGTACCTGTACAGAGACGTTCATTTTAACCTACCGTTGATCACGCGCCGTCGACATCGCTCTGGGGAGGATATGCCTTTGTCAAAGCTTCTTTTCACCAACTTGTTCCCACAATAACGACAGGTGTACTCTGCCACCGATCCTAGAGACATCATCTTTGCTCTACTTGGGATTATTACCGATAATGAGAAGCTGGGGCTTCAACCCGACTACAACATGTCCATGAAAGAAGTATTTGCCGCTACAGCCAGGGCTATGTACGACAATGACAGAGAAAATTTAAACCTGGACACTTATGAACCACGAAAGGAGAATCCGGATTCATTACCGTCTTGGGTCATTGACTGGCGGAAGATTGGACAGGGAGGCGCTACCAAAATCCCCATCCGTTATGGCGCAAACTTCAACGCAGCTGGTAGCATAACAGTGCCTCACCCGACCTATCTCAACGGCGACGACACTCTAGGTATACTTCGTCGAAGTGGGTGTCGTGTTGATGTCATCACCGAGGTTTGCAACCTTCTCCAATGGTTTACTATAAAGACATTGCAACCACCTTGGAGCGAAATAGAGAAAGTCGGCTATCATCCATCGTCGAGTTCATCCCATTGCCACACAAGCCTGGGACGGGAGAGGACTACGTGTGGAGAACCCTCCTATCACGAGACTGGTATGAGGATGTGAATGCCTTCACCAGTCCTGAAATCCTCTCTCTTATCCGCAAGGTTATGCGCCAGCAGCTTATTACTCCAGAGACCTTGACAACATCTCAACAATCATTTGTTGATGGGTCACAAGGAATGAGGCCATGGGTCCGCAAGAGCAAAGGTGCCTGTAGCACGGCTTATAAACTTGCAGAATCCGTCGAGAACCTACAGTTTTACGGCTTTTCCATTGAGTCTGGGCGAACACTCTTCAAAACAGCAAAGAGCATGCTCGGGTTAGGCCACACGACTGTGCTCCCTGGCGATATTGTGACGTTTTTATGGGGAGTTCGATCGCCTATCGTACTTCGACCAAGAGATGAGAGCAGTGGAGGTGGGTTCACCTTTGTGGGAGATGCGTATGTAGATGGAATTATGCACGGAGAATTTTTGGAGACAAAACCCACTCATGAGGAGTTCATCATCTACTGAAACAAGACTGACCCATTATACACTTAAATATAAGCTTTCCTTTCACCCAGTCAACCTTTGTGGAGAACGCAAGGACAAGACCAGGCAGGCCTGGACGAGCCAAAGATGGCGATTGAGCCGCTTCTTAAAGTTTTATCTAGTGTTAGCTTGGCCCGAACCAGCCCTTATCTTTCTGTACGAGGAATGTGTCCCAACAGATGGCTCTTGGCAGTCCGTTTCATAACGGCGAGTGTGCCATGAGAAGGCTCTTACGGGAACCTGCCTACGGGTTACACAATACTGCGAAGTAGTTGCTTGATGTATATTACACACAGATTGGCTGTATCAAGTGGAGTGCTGGCGAGAGATGTCAGAGAACCACTCATAGCACTTCGACTTGATAGGCCGAGGCGGTTTGCAATGGTCTCAAAACGTCAAATAAACTCAACATTTCTCCACTAGCCAGGGCATCTCGGCGGCCGCCACTAAGCTTAAATACATGCTCAAGTCGAAAATGGCATCAAAAGATAAAGATAGAAGCTTAAACACAAGCTGCAAACGTTAGTCATTCGCCAAGTCTAAAAATTGCTCGGCTAGGACATATGGAGGAATGATGTCTCACAACCACCTGCCACGTATCAGTAACAAGTGATTTCCGGGTCCGGGCAGGAATTGATAGACCTGATCCACCCTACTACTCGTCGCGTCATCGAGATGCTAAGTATAATGTTTCTTTCTTTTGGTGAAGCTCGCGTTTAGGCCAGATAAATGATCTCAACTTGCAAATTATACCCCCAGGAACACCTCTTCTTAGGCCAAAGGGTCTAGAACATGGCACATGCAAGGGCCAACTCACTAGTAAGCTAGCATGGCCGATGGGCGTTCATCTAGACCATATGGTGCCGACCATGAACCTATGGATGGTCTAGATGGTCTAGATTTATGTTCGACGCCTGAAATCAGATCACTCACAAAACTAGCATTCTGAAAGTCGTAACTTCGGAGTTCTCACGTAACCTGGAGCTGGAATGCTGAGGCTTTATACCATGCATCATCAAGACCATAAGAGCCCCTGGCTTCCCCACCACATGTAACTTACTTTGAGTGAAACACTCTGTAAAGGAATTTTAAGCAGTTGCGTCTTGAAATTCATTTCGCCCCCCGAAAGCTTGACCTTCGCCATGGCGTCACGCCAAGACAAACCCGTCACATATCACCTGCACCATATGTAGATCGAGGCAGTTCTTTTCTTCAGCACGTTTCTCGGCCTTAAGAGCTCCGCGCCCATTCCCAGTATGACGCGCTTGACACGTGGTTATCCAAGAATGCTTGGAAGAAGTCGATATATGTAACTAATGCCTATGTCTCACAGACACACACTTGTGGGCGAATTTCAATTCTTCCCTGCCAAGACAGCTTCTATTCTTTGTTCAACCGTAGTGGCATTTTAAAATGGCCATTACAATGCTATCACTACTGCGTGGCACTCGGGCTGCCACGCGCGCAGAAACTACTTACACAGATGAAGAGGTCCTAGTCATGGTATGCTTTATGCCCTATGTCCCAAGATAAACGATTTATGTGTGCTAATACTCTCATCCAGATCTGCGCTGTCATGGCACTTTATAACGCGGTCGAGTTACTGGCTCTCATATTCATGACCTTCAAACGACGAGCAGGCCTATACTTCTGGAGTATGCTACTCGCGTCGTTTGGCATCCTTCCGTATTGCCTGGGTTGGACAATAGTCTACTTTAATTTTACACACGATTATGTGGGCATGATCATGGACACCCTCGGTTGGGTCCTTGTGATTACCGGTCAGTCGGTCGTATTGTACTCTCGACTTCACCTTATCATCACCGATAAAAAGATCTTGCGGGCTGTACTCATCATGATCATCTTTAATGGCCTTGTTTGGGTAAGATTCAAGTCCTGATTCTTGATCTTTTACCAGAACTAATATTGCGACAAGCATATAACAATGACAGTTTTGCTGTTTGGATCCGAATACAGCCCCCGCCAGAACAGAAGTGGCTTCAATACCATTTACAATACTACGGAGAAAGTCCAAATGACTTGCTTCTATTTGCAAGAGCTCATCATCTCGTCATTATATATATGGAAGACGATCGACATCCTCAAGACGGCCTTCGGCAGCTCGCGACGTATTCTCTGGAAGCTATTTGTGATCAACATTACCATCGTGATGATGGATGTTGGTCTTCTTACCCTCGAGTACATGGACTTTTACCTTTGGGATCAGGGCGTCAAAGTAGTTACGTATTCGATCAAGCTCAAGCTTGAATTTGCCGTCCTCGGCGAACTTATCGATTTTATTAAAAATCGCGGAGGGACTACTCAATCGCAGTCGTACTCCCAGTCACATACAGGGAAGGATTATCGAAGTACGAAGAATTCTGTACCACTTTCAACTCTCCAAAAGGGAACCACCAAGAGCACTGCCACAATGACGGAACCTGTGTTTCGCAGCGACGCCCAATCAAGTACAAATGTCGCCGCTACAAGGACGGCCACGAACGATACTGTGGATGACAGAATACATGTGGTAACGGAGATCGATGTGGAGAGCTTATCGGCAGATCAGAGGGATGATCGGAGTACGGACGGATTGTATGATCATATATATACGGGACCTACAGAACCAGGACAGTATCCGGTATACAAGCCTGCGGTTAGGCGATGGTAGCTAGTCTACGCTTAAATTAAACAAAAGAATAATTTCACAAAAGACGATCTATAATAAGTGCTTCTTCTGATGCTGAGATTTCCTCACGCTCAATTGCCACATGTCAGTTGTGCTCACTCTCAGTCTTTCTACACGGCATTCATTACGGCCCACGCCTCACCCGCAAGCTCTCGAGCCTCCGTTTCAAGCTCATTCAATCCCCGAATAAGGTCAAATCTTTCCTGCCACAACTTCCACCGCTCATCACACAAGCCATCTGTTCCCTTAGTTTTCCGTCTCAATTGTATTCCCTCCTTCTTGTCCAGCTTCCATAGTGGCCCAGCCGTAGCTCCTTGGATCTCTTCATCGCGTCCGTGCAAGACATGACCGGCATGAATCATCCAAATAGCGGCGCATTTGACCTTGTATGCGACGTCTTCAATCGCCATTGGATCAGAGTTAACTTCATCTGGCCTGCCACGTATGGGCGTCATGGTACCCTCCAGTGCATCCACAAAAGCCCAAATGGCATATACTTCGATGGGAATAAGGCGGTAACCCCCAAGCCTCGCTGCATACGCCTGAAGGTTGACCATTCTTTTTTGTCTTTGAACAGTTCCCGTTGCTTTGGAGTCAACTCATAGGTAAAAGAGTTAGTGAGAGTTAGTGAGAGTTAGGTTCGAGGGTGATACGACATACCTTCATCGAGCTTCTCTCGAAATGTCGGGCCAAACAGCGGTAGATTCGTCCAGTTCTGAACTGAACTATCTTCACCCCATCCTTTACCTAGGTCTACCGTCTTCTCTGGCAAGGCTTGAAGTTCTCTAATAATTGACGTCAAACGATCTTGTGCTAGGCTGTCGTGGGGAATCTGACGCGCCAAATCATGGACAAGATCCCAAAACCACCAGAGAAAATCCGCTGCATTGCCATGCTCTCGATAAGTCTGGTCGAAAAGAGAGTCTAAAGCTGTGGCCGCTTCACTAGGTGGAATTTCCTGCATAAAAGCCGAGTTGAGGATGCTGATGACCGTGGGAGCGAAGCTTGGTGCGCCATCATCCTCGAGTTGTAATTGTACTGCCATCCTTATGGAGTAATGGTTTGTTTGATAGTGACTTCACGCAGATTTGAGGTGGTTGACGGAAGTTCAAAGACTTGGTAACCTTCTCGATATGATCAAGGCACCCAAATTAGTCATGCTGACGAGGGCTACTAGTCTGACCGTATCTTCCGTGGTCCAATCAGATCGAGGATGGGCCTCCGTGGAGTTTTCCCTGAACGAGCGGCGAACCTTGACAGCACGCATATACTTGAACAGCAATAAAAACATGATGGTGAAAAAAGCCCATCCATGGACTTATAGTCAGGCTTATTTAAGACTGACGCATATTCATGCCCAGGTAGTAAGAATGCTATCGGCATGCCAAGGTTGAGGAACCTCTTTCGGGCACCACTCGGAATCTACACCTGAAAAAAAAAAAAGGATATGCCTATGGCTTTGTCGATTCTGCCTCGCCATGGGTGAATGTCCATTGCGACAAATCGCAGAAGAGACAATGCGGCGACAACCGAAGAAACTGTCGAATGAAATTGTGGCACTTTGCACAGCCCCTCCAAAACATTTCTCGCAGCCTAACGTAAGTCCTATGGTCAGATAACCGTCCTCTTCCCCTCCTCAAAAATTCCATCAACTCAACGCGTTGTGTTTCACCATGGATCCCGCTTCATTGGCTCTTGGTGTTGTGTCACTTGCCATGCAGCTAGTGCAAACGACGGAGGCTATCAAGAACTTAATTTCGGCTTACAAGTCAGCAGCAAAAGAGCTCGAAACCCTTTCCAACAAACTTGACGATGTCGAAACCATCTGTTACTCGCTTGAAGTCGTCCTGGCAAATGTCGAGAGTCCGACACACAAGCCCTGGGAAGTCAATCTACTCAAAAGGCTGCACCGTATCATTCTCGAGTGCTACGAGAAGACCTCAGAGATTCATAATGTGATCAGCAAAATTTCTTCCAAGCACAAAAAGGGCCGTAACCCGTTGAGAACTATGGGTTCTTTGTTCTTGCACTATAGAAACGACATTCGTATTTGCACCGAAGGATTAGACCGATCACTGTCCTCGCTACAATTACACATGACTGCAAACATTTTGTAGGTTTTGTTCCGCTCCCAATCACATGCGTTCTGACATCGCAGGGCTGCGAGCATGAGTCCATCTCAAGTGTCCTACCGGCCTCGTACCGCCCTCGCGCCTTTACCAAACACTGGGAAGCCACAGTATGAGACTAATGTCCAGTTGAGCGATGAAATTCGCACTGTTAAGCGCGAACCAAAAGTCGTCGTCGAGATTTGGAGACAGCAATGGCAATCAATGGCCCTTTTCCAGAGGACGAGAAAACGAATGACAAATACAAATATGAAAGGGCCGATATTTCAGGATGACTCGAGTTTCACTTTTGGTTCGCCACTTTTAAACCTGTATATCAAGTTCTCGATGCGGCGTGGATCGTTCTCTCCGTCTAGTTTTGCTCTACAAGTGCCGCGCGTTATTTCTATTAATGAAAGCCCGAATGACGCTGGCGCAAGAGTTAGTGAAGCTTTCGAGATTGATGACCTTAAAGCTATTTATGGGCTTTTCGAAGAGGGTGTACTGACACCAGTTACCACAGTGGTCTGGGATGAGTATGACCCAGACGATGAGATGTCTTTACTTGGGGTAACGTTCTGGCTATTTCGGATATGAGAACAAAACTAACAACTTACCAGCTATCTGTTACCTGGAATTCAAGCCGTATCTTCAGTTTCCTAGTACATCAAATATCTGATGTTTACCAAAAGTGTGTTTGAACATGGACCAGATAACCTGATCTAGTGCACTAACCCCAAAAGGAACCATATAGCCAGTACCGCTTTTATCTATCAATCAAATCGATCGAATGAGCAACTAAGCCCTGTTCTGGACTATATAAACTTACGCAGAGAACTTATAACTCCCACTGAGTTAAGAAAGGCTCTGACAGCCATTTATGATCCAAAGTACTTAAGGTTGTGCATAGAAACATGCAAAAGATACTTTTCTAGCGGATGGGAGCCCTTCAACAACATTATTTGGGAGTTCATCGTATACAAATTCACAGACTATGAAGATGACCACTTGGAAGGATGGGCACCCATTGTGGCTGATACTATTGCGCGAGGCTTGGACATTCATCAACGAATTGAAGCTGAAGATGGCTTAAGTGCTCTAAGTCACATCTTACGTCTACAACTACACACCGACGCGGTCATCGAGAAGATGAATGGCTGGATCGATTTGCTGGAATTAGCCGGGGTCGCAACGGAACGATATTTGGAAATCGAAACTGAGAGTTGTTTCGCTATTTGGAATGAATCACCATTTTAGTTTGACGACACTCCCTCTCATTACCGAAGAGTACTCTACATTGAGCATTCCAACGGCAGACGATTCCCCTGCTGGGTCAAGTTGGTCGATAAGTTATGCCCCATCCGAGATCTTTTGCTAGCGTTTCCACGCTTCATGAACATGGAAACCGTTGTAGATAGACAAGGTCCCTCGGGTACTTTGGTGCAGTATAAAGCTTGGAAAGAAGGAACTCCGTTGGATAATCCAATCATGGCAGATTCATGGCCAGTTTGGCCCCCTCTCCAACGAACCCCTTCAGCTTGGGACATACTCCCTGAGAATAGGGAGCAGCGTGGGATAACGGTCGAATGGGTAGATCGTGGGTGTAGCCTGATGGAAAGTCGTTTTGAGAGGAAGCAGATGCGCAAGCGGCACAAAGCTGGCTACCAAAGGGAGTCATGGAAGAAAAGGCCGATGCCAGGGGCTTGGGTGGATGAGTGATGACTCTGATTGCTTTAAGTCGATATAAACATAAATCCGGAAGCGTGTAATATATGACCAGCTTATGTTGGTTCAGTGACAAACACCCGTATAGCTGAGGTTAACTAAGACACAATTCCAGATGTCATCCAAATGTTATCTCTGAGATGACGAATTCTTCAGTGGAACTTTTTCCAACCGCGGCGCCTGGCAGCGAAAATTTCCACGATTCCAACAGGAACGTATATATCATCTAGATACCTCAGGTGTTATTTTCTAGTACTGCTCCAGTAAATATTTGAGCCCGGCCTGGGGACGAATTTGACAAAACATGTCAGCGTCAGCAATGAAGCACATACCCTACAGCATGACTAGGGTCCGTGAGGTCCCTGCAGATTGATGGCTCCTTATCATTGGTGGACAACGACGCGTCGTTCACGCTAAAGCCTCTTACGTCGTCATGGCAGAAGAAATCTCAAGGGGGCCTCCCATCAAATGCCCAATCGATGACTTCCCTTAACCAATCCCGAAATGTCCATTCATAGGCCAAAAGAATGGGTGCAAAAAGAATCCTCCGGGGTGATCATGCATCAAAAGACGAACCTGGCATAGTCTCGTCGCTGCTAGAGATCCAACAATGCCGAATTCCGCAGCAAAAGATGATTTGGATCGTTGAGAACCTCGAATGTCTCGGCCGCCGCCAATCCAAAAAGAGAAAGCTCACCGACAATGAGGATGATGAACACAAAACACCTTATTGGTTCCGGAAAGACGTCAACGGCTTCACTGATAGCAACTTTGTGGCCCTGTCCTACACCTGGGATGCCTCGGAGCATGAAACTCAGAACCCAAAAGACCAGGGCCATTTGATCGAGACTAGAGATGGACAAGAAGCTTGGCGCTCTTCAGTCCGAAACTCGGTTCTCGAGAGGATCACAAAGTACATGCAATGTCACGATGTGCCGCTTCTATGGATTGATCGGCATAGTATTCCGCAGAAGAAATGCAAGCAGCCAGCATGTTCGCACGCCGAGTGCAAGCAAAAGAGGCATGCCTTGGATGCCATGGACCGAGTTTACTCACTCAGCGACCACCCAGTCGCTCTTCTGGGTCGTCCCATTCGAGATGCCGATGAGATGATGACTCTGTCTTCTATATTGAAGGGTACACTTGTCAAATACTATGAAGGATCATCTGCTCTATCCAAGGGGGCAGAGCATAAGCAAGCACAGAAAATGTTACACCTGCTATACGAAATCACCAGCGACAAATGGTGGACGAGGGCGTGGACATTTCAAGAAAACTATCGAGCGGGTTTAAAGATGACGCTTCTGATCCACCACGAATCAGATCTTGAGGAAACAAAACGTTCTATACGCAGCGGTCAGAAACCAATGTTTGGTACAGTACCGGGTGAGTTGAGCGTTCAGTCGGTCAAGTTCTCTGAAAGTGCTACCAAATTCTGTCTGGGATTTCGTCGTCACCACTTTAAGACAAGCGACGACGAAGAAAAGATCAACTACATACTGACAACTGCTGGGAAATACACTTTACTATTACCCTCGTCTAATTCCATGTCCGGAATCATCGTATCAGATGTGAAAGCAAGAGGAGCGACAGAGCAATGGGACCGCCTAGCGATCATTGCTAATTGTTGTCAATACGCGACCCGATTGAACAGCATGCGGCTTCAGCAGAGTGGTGAAAGCGGCCCGAGTCTTGATCTTTCAATACTGGCACTACGACTTCTGAACGGGGAAATACTGAAGAATGACGAGCCATCCACAGCACATGGGACCGTTATTGATCGGATGAACGACCTGTTTTTCGATAACTTCCAAGCTCCCGAGGGCGAGAGAAGGTTGACATTCAACAAAAGCTGTCGCTTCGTTGATGTTGATTTCACGAAAGCCGGCCTAAAAACAAGAGGCCATCTATGGAAATTAGGCGAAACACTGAGAGCGCCTAGATCATCACCAAGATTATCGCAGCCAAGCTAGAAAGGCGAGCAGCAACTCTCAGAATACCAAAGAACACGCCTGAGGCAACTGGTTGAGCTTGTCAAAGCAAGAAAGGGTCGAAAGAAAGAGGCGATCGTCGACGACATGAAGGACTTCCTCGAAGAAGATGCCTTCGTCGTGGATGAAGATGGCTCTTTTAGTCTCAGGTATCGCAGACTGATGGCCAAGGAGTTGGTGAGGGCCATGGACGCAGATCAACCGTTATTACTTGGGTATCTCTGCGATCCATTTGGCGAGCCTACAACAGCACGGGCGATTTTTATCCCAAGGAGACTTTCGGACGAGGTAGATGAGCTCTGGAGCCGGGAAAGACACGAACCTACGCATGTCTTCACTTCGCTTTGGTCTGACAACCATACGGATGAAGAATATCTCGGCAATGATCTCGATCACCACGTGTCTCTTGGGGTTCGCCTTTCTAATGACGATTACGAAGGGCCAGTGCAAGTGTACACCGGAGAGTGGGTTCTTGGGCTGTGTTTCTTTGAAGGTGCTGCGACCTACGACGTGGTGTTTCCCTGGCCGCAGGCTTTGGTGCAATAAAGGATTGGGTCATATGTGTAACAGTATTGTTTAAAATGGGCGGGGAAAAAATGTATTCTGGTGTAATTATGAGAATTTGATGTACTTTTAGTTTTTAGATATTAATTAAAGACTGTATCATACTCATACACTAATGAAACTACGATGCGAGGAACATAGCAGTTGACACACGGAGAGGGAATAGAAATAAGCTGCGAAGGATCAAATTTGAACAACTCCCAAAACTGAGCTCAAGTGCACTTTCGTATCGCGTATCGAACTTAGTAAAGTGTTTTTGTCATTCGAATGCACTCCAAGCGGTAGTGACCAAGTTATACCTTCTATATGAATACAGTCGATCTATGTCTAAAGTCTGGCCTTAGTAGACTTCGCCGACTCTCTTTCCCTATCCCGGAGCAGCCTTCGCAGAATCTTGCCGCTAGGGCTCTTTGGGATCGTGTCTACAAATTCAATCCCTCCCCTTAACCACTTATGCCTTGCCTTATGTTCTTCCACATGTGCTCGAATTTGCTTTCTTGCCTCGTCATCCGGAACACTCCCATCCTGAATATTGCTTGACTTGACTATGAAAGCCTTGGGCAGCTCACCAGCGCGAGGGTCTGGTACTTGGATAACGGCACAGTCCGCCACATACGGATGAGTCAGTAGGTGCGCCTCAAGCTCCGCTGGAGCAACCTGATGGCCCTATGCATCCTTTGTTAGTGTTATACTGCAGATCGAGAGCTTGATACTTACGTTGACTTTGATGAGCTCCTTGATCCGGTCAACGATAAAGAAATGCTCATTGCCAGATGGTGATTTCCGGACCACAACTTCATCACCGGTGCGGATCCAGCGGCCGTCCTCGTGCCAGACAAATGTTTCTGCAGTGGCTTTCTCATTTCCAAGGTAGCCCAGCACCACTGAAGGGCTTTGAACGAAGAGTTCACCAGGGGTATCGTAGTCAGTGACCTCACCCCCACCAGCATCAATGATTTTGGCTGTGGTCCCGGGGATCAACGTTCCAACGGAGCCTGCGAAGATATCCAGCTCGTCTGTCGATGTGACCACTGTTGCGGTCTCAGTAAGGCCTAAGTAAGGCGTTAGACAAGTGCTAAATTAACTGTGCTCATGAATCATCTTACCATAACCTTGACCGATGTGCCACTTCGGATACAGCTTCATAACTGAGTCAACAGTTTCTTGCCCCAATGGCGCCGCACCAGTATAAACCCATCTGACGCTGTCCAAATTATGCTTTTGGCATTCAGCTGGGTTGCTTAGCATTTGCACCAAGATTGGTGGCACAACGCAAAGCTGTTCAATCTTGAACCGAGCAACAGCGCCGAGAGATTGTCTAAGCTCAAATCGCGGTAGAACGATGATTTCGTCCCCGCGATAAGTACCCACGTGAGTGATTGGTACGAGTCCATAGATATGACTAAAAGGCAGGGAACCAAGGACGGCTTGTGTCACTACTCCTTGCGCATTGCGAGGCGCAGACTCATGGATTCTCATTTGGAGAACATTGGCGATGATATTCCTATGTGATATCATGACTGCTTTCTGTTATGTGTCAGCTGAATCCGATCTTCCTTGATAAATCGATGGGATAAGACTTACGGGTAGTCCTGATGTGCCGCTGGAATAGCACAGATATGCTACTTGGCGAGCACCTTGACCGCGAGCCCATCTAAGCGGTGGAACCTCAGGTAGCAGTTGGCCCTGATCTATCAAGTCGTCTATGGTTCTGAAGGGTGCTTTACATTTCTCATTAGCTACTGGTAGGAGGAAAATTTGATTGTCGGCTATGCCGGCTCCTTTGGCTGCTTTGAGAGCTGTTTCTAGTAATTGCTCGCAAGTGACGAGAGCCTTGGCACCCGAGGAGCGAAGCTGATGTTCAAGCTCTAAAGCTGAGTAGGCTGCACTAGCAGGAGTGACAATGCCATTCAGTCGATGAACCGCATGAGTGAAGGGGACATAGTCAATCTAAGTCTCGAGAGTAAGCTTCAGGAAGTATGTGTCGATAGGTTTGACCAACAGTATTGAGAGAAAAGATTGCAACAACCCTATCCCATTCTGAGCCATCATATGGATCGAACTGCAATTCTTTGCTGAGTGCCCTGGCTAGATAGTCTTCCCTCTCGATAACCTCACGGACAGTATAAGATTTGCCTGTCACACCACAGGTGTAGGGGTTACGAGACTTGGAAAAAGGAAGGCGACCGTGTTTGTCGTTGCCAATGAACTCTGCGATGGTGATAGCATCCGGTGGCTCTGCGTTCCGAGTCAGTGACTGGTCTCACAAACCAGATAACTTGATACATACCAAAAGGCAGCACGGGGAGGCTCGGTGGGGGAGTAAACACCATGGTGGGATGGATTGTCCAGTAAAGATACAGTATTTCTTATCAGAACCACCTCAATGCTTGAAATCGAACGGTTCTATATAGTGCATGCTCTTTGCCCGGCTTTGGCTGTTGCTGTTTAGGATCAAAGCCGGGGGTTGAGATGCCGACGGCTCACGGTCCATAGCACACGGCTCAGTGCTACTCGGCAATTCTAGTCGGCAAACAGCGCAGCCAGAGTCCGAGAGGCCCCCTGACCGTCGTCGGCAAGACGGTGGGCACGCAATCTGGATAAAACCTCCGACGGTGATTTTCAACGCCAGGAAAAAAGAGAGCTTGTCCAAATTGAGTAAAGTATGGTACTCCATAACCCCTGTTTTGTTTGGTACCAAGATGAATCTCTCGAAGATCGCCTACTTATTGACAGATAAGAACAATCGGCCACTAAAGTCTATGTCTTAGACTAGGTTAATTCGTTCGACGAAAGGCCTGCGGCACGGCTGTTTAGGCCTCGGAAACCAGGATTCCTCAGCCACCGTGTCCAACTCGTATCGCACGTCACACATCCTTGGCCCGGCCCGGCGATCAAAAATACTCGCCTAAATATTTTGCTTCAAGATAGGGAGGGATCCAACAATACTACCCAAGTAAATGGGTCGGATGCGACACCCGCAATTTGGATGCTATCAAGATCTTTGACTGGGGAGTGTATTGCTGCTACAGTCTGTATCCTGATAAACGGGCCAAGTCCAATCGGGAACAGGCCCCACGAATCCTTGATATTTATCATCGAGGAACGGCTCTCTAGTAAAGCTATCTCTCACTTTGAACGCTCCTGTCCGCAGGCAGGCCCTCATGCCTTATTCGAGGCCAACAGCACAATCAAGTAGTAGCTCCCATCCGCGAACTAGATAGATCTAGGTTACAACATTCGGGAAAGATCTTTTCAATTTCATCTAATTTAAGTCAAGGAGAGACTCAATTTGCACAATATAATTCGGCGAAGACAAGGCGTTGTCCATGTGCATGCTCATTTTTTTCACAGAAGTCCCACTCAGGCTGTTGTCCTCATCTTCCAGATATAATAAACGTAAAATCTCTCTCTCTGTAGTTTCCCTCTTGTCGTTCTCTGGAGGGGATCGTTCATGGTCACTCTCATCTGACGATGGTGATGGATACTCATCCAATTTCAGTCCGAAAACAACTCCCTGGTCGCTTTCAGAAGAGGTGCCGTTCCATACACCCATCATGAACTCACAACCAGTCCCCTCTGCAGCCCACGCGGTTGGATCTTGCCAGCCGCTACTATGCAGTGCACCAGCACAAAAGTCGACAGCTTCATGTGTATCATCCTGAGGATTCGAAGATGCCGGCGCTGGGCACGGATTCACTACACCACTGCCCGCTCGGAGATTGAGTGGCAGGTCGTTCTCATCAGGTAGCGACCCGTTCCTAATAGCTAAATCCATCATGGTCGCCAAGCGTAGGTAGAGCCTTGGACTAAGGCGGGCAATATCTGTCCAACTCTTCACAGATGTATTCAACTGGAAACTTTCGGATGTGATTCGGGCCGGTAAAGTGGGCTCATCAAATACTTTGACGATTGATTGAAGGGCTTGAGCAACCCATTCTGCGCTTTCGTATTGTGAGCGGTACATGGTCAATGCCTGTATCGAAGTCTGCAGTTGTTGGCACCGGCGTCTGAACACAGCTGGCGCGGATTGGAACCGGGCTTGCTCATCACGGGTCGTTAATGAGAGCTTGACGTCTATTATCTGCAGTGCCAATGGAAACGCCGTACAACCAATTCTTACGACGGATATTAGTATTGACCTCCAATCATACTGAGGGAGAGTATACTTACGCGCTGATTGGTAGCCAACGTACAAGATCTAGCCGCACAAGCTCACCCAAGCATGATATGACTTGTGATGCTGCATGTTGCAACTCTTGATTGTTTCGATAGTCTTCAACTGAGGCCAGGCTGAAGTCAAACAGGCAAAGTCTGTTTTCTGCATGGAGCATTTCATGATGGCAAAGGGCCAGCATTGAGGAACTGAAAACAAGAGCTATCAGCAACAGCACAGTTGGGGTCTTGTCCGAACATCAAACATACTGGTAATACATGTGGACAATATTTGCGAAAAGAATTGTTGATCTCTCATGTGGCTCAAGAAAAATATTTTCTGGGCCATAGTCCTGTTCGTGCGGCTGAAGAGGCAGTGTATCATGCCATGCTATGAGGGAGTCTCTGCATGCTTCGATGTGGTTTGCTGGCCCTGTCTGATGCGAAGTAGATGTTGCCTCAGTGAGAACATCAGTTAGAATCACACACAGCTCCACCAAGCTTGTTAAAACATTGAGAAGGGATGATTTGGTGCGGGTATCGTACACCTCCGATCCTGTGATCTCGTCGGAAAGATCTGACAGACCAAGCATTGGGTTATGATCAAAGTCATAATTAGCCCGTGTGATTTGTACATCGCATCGCGCCGTCAAAGGGAGGATGCGGTCCCTAATTATGCAGCACCACCAAAGCCGTCTCAGAATGTTTGCAGATGCCTCAACTTCATCAGGTCCGGGCTTTTCAGCGCTGGGGGAAATGTCGTGGCTGTCAGCGCCCGCCTTCCGAGCGTTGTAAATCGCGATACTTAGCCACATAATGCCTGATTTGTGGGATATCCCGGATCGCTGGGTGAGATGAGACTGCGATAGGAGGAGTGCTGCTTGGGCGACAGACACCGCACTTGGTTCGCAGTTGAGATCATAGAGAAGCTATTGATTATTAGCTTAATTGACTTTGTGCAGGAGTTCGAATACCTTTGCCCGTTCGTGGAAAGCTGATTTAGCCTCATGTACTGATTGAAATCCCAACGATCGGATTAGACTTCCAGATACAAACTGCACACCAATTAGATCCTGCCATTTCAAGGTACTTTGCCATTACCTACGCTGCAAGACACAAACATTATCCCATAGAGTACGAGTAGAGATAATTTGTCTTTCGAAGCCGACTGGCACTCTGCATCACTCGATCCATACATCCTCCAGAAAGACGCTTCGTTCATGATAGGAAGTAGAGGATGTGTATACAGAAAATAGTGCTGCACGAACACGTCCAAGACACGCCGTGGTGGCACGTTAAGGCATCCTCGATCGATTAAAAAGTCAACGCTTTCCGATGATACTTGGGAAATGTGTGACAGTTTGAGAAACGGATATTGGAGCTGAGCCAGCTTGAAAGCTAACTGACGATCGTCAATGGCGCTTTGGTGTGTTGGCTGGCCGTGACTTGTAGGCGCGGGACTTGAAGGTTCGGGGTCTCTATGATGGAGATCTAAGTCTTCAAGTGGCATTTCGTCAAGAATGCTCGTGGGACTGCTAATGGCTTGGTCATATGGCTGAGCTTCGTTACTAGGCGTGATGACTTGAAACGAGTCGGTGCTCGGAAGGGTGTACTTGTGAAATGGACTTTATTGAAAAGTCGTTAGTCAAATGAACAGCGCATACAAGGACAACCAAAATACCTGTTCCGTCTTGTCTGGAATACGCATTCATTGCCATCCATGCGACAGTTGGCACAGGGCCCATTGGGAACTGACTGGATACATCGAACTTTGCGCGCATGGCAATGACGGCAGGCTCTTGCAGCCCGTGTCCTCCTTATTCTTGGTCGTTTTGCCCGAGGTTTCGTCTGGAGGCTGTTCTGTGCTTCGACTTCGGGAAGATGCATATTGAGTATTACGGGCAGGAAATGGCTGTTGATTGTGTCGTACTGGGTTCTGGCGGTTCGTGATTCAGTTCAAGAGATCTTTCTTGTGCCTTGGGAGGGAGTTACTGGAGCGAGAGATCTAATGCTTGTCTATACAGCTAGTGATGGCCGAATAACACAGGATGCTGGTCCCGAATCGAGCAACAGCCCAACTGCCCTTTCTCATATTTGGCCTGAACACTACAAAAAATTGATCGCCCCATGTTGAGCCGAGTCCCATGTCTACCGTAGTCTACCCCACGATTTACTAGCTTGAAGTGAGATCCCTCGCAGTTCATTGCCCCCGCGCTTGTGCGTTCCTCTCAGGGGAAAACCTCCGTCGGCGAATTTCAAATAGTTGGTGATTTGCGGGGTTACTTGGGTGGCTGTTGTTAGCCAGGTCTCCTAGTCGCACCCATCAGCCAGGTTCCCCGCCTTTCTCAGCGTGTTTTATATCTGCTCTGCATCTTTAGCCCCTTCATAAGCTCCGTGCCTCAAGCACTACAGGCAGCTACGGAGACGATCGAAGGCAAGGCGCGGAGGGGCCGATCCTTAGGACCTACCTAAGCTAGGACTAGATGAAATACACAATACTGCGTTATACTTTGGCATTGGTTTCATCCTAACTTCTCTCAAATTGGACACATTGTAAGAGGCCGGCCTGGTTATTAAATGCATCAAGAGTGGTGTCATATTATTTGCTAATCCATCAAAAGGCAAAATACTTTGGCATGAAAAGAAAGCACGACTTTCACATGACTTTAGCATTATGGCAAGGTACTAGCGTTTTTACTACATGTCCATCGGCCTGGGCGTTGAGATCTATTCTAGTAGTGTACTAAGATTGTGATTATTGGAAGCCTATAATCGCGCTTTCTCGTACAAGTATGTATCTACATATTCCTTGAAGGCTTCCAGAAACAAGTCTACCTCCGAGTCCGTATGCGCAAAGTTAAAGGCCAAGAACCCGCGGCGCGCAATCCATAACCCCTTAAGAATATGGTGAAAGTAACATATCTCACGCAGCACATCCGCATCAGGACCCGAGAAATGGATACCAACACAGCTACCACGGCCAACTGCAACCACCAGGCGATCTTTGCCCGCCTGCTGTAAAATGGTGTTGATGCCCAGCCTGGCCTTGTCACCGAATTCATTGATCCTGTCAATGCTTTCCTGGGTAACGAGCTTGGTCGCAGCAACAGCTGCGCTCATGGTGAAGATGTTGTTATTGAAAGTGCCCGAGTGCGATAACTTCTTGGTGCTATTCGACTTGGGATCGAACTGCGACATGATATCCAGTTTGCCGCCAAAGGCTCCAAAGGGCATGCCCCCTCCGATATACTTGCCGAGCGTAGTCATGTCAGGCTGAATACCGAACACACCTTGAATACCGTGGTAGTCTAATCGTGAAGTGACGATTTCGTCGAAAATCAGGACTGCACCAAGGGCGGTAGCAGCTTCGCGTAAGAAGAGTAAGAATTCTCTGCTGACAGGACGCATGCCACCTGCTGACTGCATTGGCTCGACTAAAATGACTCCGATCTCTGGATCTAGCATGGAGCGAGTTTTGTTGATATCATCATAGGTTGCAACGATATAGTCGTGTGGGATGTTGAGAGGGTTCGTCTCGGCGCCGAAAGTGAACGTTCCGCCGTGGTAGCCGTGATCGAAAACCAGGACCTGAGATGTGATGAGTGAAAGTTCTTCCTCCAATGTGACAGAGTTCATCATACCTTCTTTCGACCTGTGTAAGCCAGGGCCGCTGCTACCGCATAAATGTTTGCCTCGGTGCCAGAGTTACAGAAGCGTATCAGGTCAATGCTATTGAATCGTTGCTTAAGAGACTCGCTGAGCTGTGCTTCGAGCTCTGTTACAGTGCCGAGACTAAACCCATTGCTCGCAGCATGTGTGATGGCTGCTTTGAGTATAGGGTTCGAATGACCAAATAGTCCGGCCGTAAAATCGGATACCAAGTCAACGTAGACTCTGTCATCAACAGAAGTAAGACACGATCCTTTAGCTGACTTGATCGACAGAGGAAAGGGGTCTCCTGCCAGAACCGACCGGGTACTGCCCCCAGGAAGACCCTGTTGTGCTCGGTCATGGGCCTTCTTTGACAGTGGATTTTGCTCAGTGTATTGGGTGATGAGTGTTTTCAAGTCTGATTGAGGCATGTTCGAGTGCTTGCCCACGCCATTGTGAAGTTTGGACGTTATACCATTTGCATCATGGAAAGCATCAAGTGATGGAGCCATTTTCCAAGATTGGGTGATGTGTAAATGGAAACGAGACAGGACGGGAGCCAGAGCGCCAAGGTCAATAGGAAGTTGTTGGATAAACCATTGATCACTCGAGAGCCGCAAGATAAGCCGACACTATTTCTAGCTGATTTGTTGTTATCTTTGGGAATAACAATGCTGGCAAGGGAAATGGTCTACCTCGACCATTAAATTCGCCGTCGGAGCCTTTTTGACATCGGAATTCATTCTTGAAGCCGAAGGGGCCTGTCTTCACTAGTCCAAAACGGTTAGTCTAACCCCTCACTCCATCTCAATTCTACGTTATCGGAGATGGCAGATAATTTAGGTATTTCTTAGCTTATCACATCACATCATGTGCTCTCACAATCTCTTGATTCACTCGACTTGCGTGGCTGTCATTGCATCCATGCTGACCGTCGCACAATGACTTCGCCCGTGGCTCCGACGCTCGCCCAATATCAGTGGGGCGGGCTGATGCTCTCTGGTACCGAAAACCAAGATATTCGGCTGTGTACGTTACTTTCCCCACACTCGATAAACATCCCTTGCTTCTGGTATCATCCAAGCTAGTTGCTGACACTTGGCTGTCTTTTAATTTAGTAATGCGTATCTCTAGGCTGAGGTTTACTGCTATCAATGAGTCAGGAGTACCCTTCTTGACCGAGGTGTTGAAGCTATCAAAGACGTACCCGAGCATACGGAACGCTTTGCTTGCACTAGCTGGCCGCTTCAAAGCTACGACCTTTCTTGGCCGTAATTCTGGGACAGCAGGGGACCAAGGGACTGCTGCACTCGAGATATATCAAGATGTGTTGATTAGCCTACGTGAAAAGATTGCCCAACTCGATTCTGTCCAGGCCAATCACGATGGCGTCGCCCTTGAAGTTATGGGGTCGATCTTGCTCCTGACAATAACTCGCTTTCCTAAAGATACACGCCTTGAACAAAGTGATGACTGGTGGTTTCACATGGCTGGGATGATTTCTGTCATCCAATCCATGGATAGGCGTGCTTTGGAGAGCACCAACCTTGGCCGCCTTGTCATGCAGATGGCTGCGCATCTGGATATCGGAGCCCTTTCCTTGGGTCGATCGCTTGGAAGTAAGAGGGCGTGGTTAGAATGGGAAATTGGCCCCCAGGTACGCCACCGGAGCCAGACTTTACGCCGATAGAAGTTATTGTCGGATATCCCATGTCTCTCTTGACCATCATAGCTACCATTTCGGCCGTTCTTGAAGATACCAAGGCAATTGGTCCCGGCACTTCACTCCACGCACTCATAAAGAGTCTCTACGATGAGGCCGTAAATGGACGTGGGGTGGGCGCATCAGGACATGCCCTTGGCCATTCCGCAACCAACTCGGCGACCGGCGGCTCATACACGGAACTCTTGAGCATGTTGGAATCTGTTCTAACCTTGTGGCAGCCACCTGTTGTACCCAACAGAATTTCCATGTCTGTTGCCATGGCGCTAACCAGTGCGTGGGACATTATGCGAAAGGCAGCATTGCTCTACTTGTGGAGGGGAGGGTTCTGCGCCAGCGTCTTCGAGCCCTTGCCTTTTAACAGACAACAAGTTGCGTCCCGTTTCATACATGAGATGGTTCTAGGCTTTCGAACTCTACTCGATTTGGCAGAAGGACAGGCCATCACGATTATGAATATCATGACATGGTCCATCGTCGTTGTCGGCAACGAGTGTGGAAACAATGCAGACATGCAGACTGAAATCGTATTGTTATTGGAAAGAATGCAAAGCTACTTCGGGATAGAGCATCTGAAGCAGTTGATATCATTGCTACGTGAGTTATGGATGAGATTCGAGTCTCACAAACACGACCCAAGCCCTCCGCATTCGTCGCATGAGGACCTCAATCTCGACAACTTGAGCATAGAGTTCGGTCTGTGCTTACCACTTCTCTAAACTGGATACAGCGGGGACATGATGTATTAATATCGAAAGTTAGAATAAATAACATCGCTGTAAACTACGATACGAGTGATTTTCTCCAGCGCCGCTATAGTATCGAAATGCTAAGGTCAAAGTATCCTGGTTTGCAGATCCGATTAGTCGGCGCGCAAACCTCGCCTATAAGCATTTTGGTGTGGTCGCCGAGCCTAGCTATGTAGCTCCGGATGTCTGCCTCTGGTGGTTGCGAAAACGTCCACTCCCTAAGCGCTGCCGCCTCAGTCATGGGAGCAATACCAGTCCCTCGCCCTTTCCAGCGATAGAGCATTAATACAGTAGCCGGTACGATCTCTGAATCCAATTCCTCGTTCAAGGCTTGGTCGTAGCAGGATTCAAGTAAACGCCGAACCTCTTTTAGTAGCGGCGAGTTGTACCGGGGACAATGGGCACAGATTGCAGAGAGCATGTTTAGATGCTTCCGACTAGAATCTGCTAAAGTCTTTGGTATCATCGATGACGGTGGTATTGAAGCGCCGATGTCGTTCCCAGCCATGTCAACGTCACTTTCTAAAAGGTATTGTGAAAGAGCAACAACCTGCACTGCACATGACAAAAGCAGCAAGTATACGCCTACAGGTGAAAGGCTTTCCGAGTGGTTATGCAAGCGTTCAAGTGTAGGTAAGACCTTCAACAATTACGAATCAGACGATATTCAATAAAGTAACTCAAGAAACCCAGCTTTGCTGAGAAGATGGACACGGGTGCAGAACAACGTGTTTATAGTTTGGACTGTATGAAATACAGTCGGAAAGATACCATGTACATACCTCGCTTAATAATAGAGAGTGCTCTAGAACCTTTGGGAACATTTCTTGATTGACAGTTTGCGAACATAGTAATATGTTCATCAAGTCTCGCTTTGCATCTGACGTGGTAAACTTTAGTTGGAGGCTCATGTATCATGGGGATGTAAAAATGAGTCTTACAATGAACTATAAATAGTCCATGCATCCAAATCATAGCTTCCGCCTGGTACGCATGTTCAAGGTCATCGAATTTTAGTAAGTGTGAGGGGAAGAAGAGGAAATACTCCTCTAGACGGGCATAGGCGTCTCTCCAGGCACGACTCTGTGGCTCAGGTTCTTCAAGAATCAGACTTGCGGTGCTAAGGCATGTTGTCAATACGTTCATGAACAATTGAAAAAAATTTAGAGTCTTAGTGGGCATACCTGGCTAAGGAGTTGAACATGGCAAAGTAAGAATCCGCCAACAACGCGCCGTTATTTGTGGCCGACGAACTGCTGTCCTGTTGTGATGCGTCTTCCGAGTAAGTGGAAGAATGATACCCTAGGGGATCCAGTGGGTCTATTGGCGATGGAAGGCCGTAATGGAGCAAGGACAGCACTCTGCATTTTGATCAGATGCCGAGGAGACTAACAAAGCTGCTGTATGTGCTTACCTTTCCTGTAGGACAATCCCCATAGATGTGCTAGCCAAAACATGGTCAGCAAGTTTTGTTCCGTGACATTTATCAAAAAAAAAAATTCAGAAACATACTGTCGCTCGAGTTCTACGGTAGATTTTGCAACTTCAGAATGGGTAGCGACGCGGTTACGGGCGGCGTCCGAGGCAATAACCCGGGCCAACGCGTTCCAGCGCAATGCGATGTCGCACAATTCCTTCTCGAAACACCATGTAAAGCTCAGGAACAGAAGTGAGATGGCATCTGAGATTTGAGGCTGATACGGCGTGCAGAGATTGGGAATATGTGCTAAACATTTTGTCCTTAGCCAGTCTTTGTTCGATTGAGCTAACTCTTGATCAGAGGCGGGTAAACTGTCATGGCGCAGCTCTAGAGCGACCGAGAGCAAGGTGTGGATCAAGGAAGGACTTAGCAGACTGCCGGCGCTGTCATCAGAATGCAGCAGCAATTGTGCTTTGGTGGGAAGTATACAGAACATTCCTATACTGCGTGCCGATGTAAGGATGTAATTGAACAATGTACCAGTCAACCCAGGGTCCAGTCGCTGGTCTGAGACACGGTCAAGTAAACTTGTGACATCAGCAGGAGATCTGGGCGTGTCGGAGGGAGGTCGACGAGACGCTGCTTTTCGGGGCCGACCCCTGGGCCGAATTGGTCGTGCTGTTGTGCAATCAAGGTCCAAGCGTTTGCATCTTGAACAGGGATCGGCAAAATCGCACTGGGTCTTCTACAAACAGAGGTCATCAGGAACTGGCCCTGTCTGCTGATAGAACAAGAACAAGGGCGAGGCAAGAGTTCTTTGGGGAGCATGTACTTACAAGACTGAAGCACCGGTCGCAAACTCGCATGGCCGAGGCTCTTGTTGCCATGTCTCGCTCAACAAGCCATTCCATAGAAAAAGATCGGGTCTTGTAAGTACTTGGTCGTACTAGATTTGATCTGACTTGATTTGATTGTATCCTGGTTATGCCTGATTAGCGGGGCCCGGCGAATAGCCGAAGCCTCGCGGGTTAGTATTGATCCGCGTCTTTGTTGCCTTAATCCCTTTATATGTACTCCGTAGGAATTAGGAATTGGGAATCTACTTCAATTTGGAAGTAAGAACATATCGACTGCTACATCTGACATTTATTTGCTTTTCTTATCTTTTACTGCTGTGAAATTTCCACCTTACTCCACCAAAACTCAGACTGCTTGCGACCCCATTCATCATTCACAAACGCAGCAGGTGTTCCAAGACCACCTCCAATCAACTCTTCATTACCCTGACCAAACTGCAACACCTTTGGATCTTGTTTATTGTACGGCTCCCACTTTGGCCGCTTGGCATAATCTCCGCCAACAGCATTGGGATCACCCTTGGTGATGAAGCTTGTAACGTAAGCATTCAAAGTCTTTGCCAACTGCTCCTGGTTTGCAGAGACAGCGAGTACTTTGGGGTCACAGGCCTCGTATCTCATGTTATCACCGTGCTGAGCACCGTTGTTTACACTGCTTATCGCAGCCCAGTGGTATACATAAACAGGTACCTCGGGTGAGGCTAGTTCGGCTGTTTGTCGTGCTGGCGCAACATACGCGTAGTGGGCGTATGCGGCTTCGATGCGCTTATACTGCGAGCCAAGATCCTTTCTTGTCTCCTTGTATTCTGAGTCTTCAAATTGCGCTGGGTCTCTGTATAGCTTCTCGATAGTATCGAGATCCTCTTGTGAGAGCAAAGGCAGTAGCTCTGCCCAGAAGTGTCGGAACTGAGAAGACTCAGACATGGCCTTGTCCACGTAGAGCGAGCCTTCATTGGTAGTGAAGCCCGTCATAATTGGCACCTTGTGCCACTTGCCCTGGTTCCATGTCTCGAGAGGCGGTCGCGCGATAATATCGCCGTCAATAACAGGCTGGAATGCCCAGCGAAGAGATGGATTGTATTTGTCGAAAGTGGCAGTTTGAGCGCTGGTGATGACATTCTCGGGCTGTTTGCGCAGGTAAGGGAAAATCTCGTCTTCTGGGAGATCTTCAGGTACACCAACTGCACGAAGGAAATCCTTGAACTGGGTTTCATGGATGGGTGCATTGTATGGTCTGACTGCTCGAGATGTCGGAGCTCCGGATTCAATGATGGCTCTGTGAAAGAGTGGTGCAACGCCCTCTTTGTGGTGCATAATATGGTGGCCAATCTATACTTATATGAGTACTCTCATCAATACTAATTGGAAAACATTCACTTACAGAATGAGCACCAGCTGAAAGTCCAAACAAGGTTACGTTGCTAGGATCACCGCCAAAAGCCTCAATGTTGTCTTGCACCCATTCCATCATCAGGATTTGATCTCTTAGACCAAGGTTGAGAACGCCCTCCTTGGCGCTCAGACTAGATGGTAGGAATCCTAAAGCTCCGATACGATAATTGAAGCTGACGGCAATAAAGGACTCAGGTGCATTCGCCACCATGGAGGCCGTCTTGTGCATATTTGACGAACCTCTGTTAAACGCACCGCCATGGATATACAAAGCGACAGGCAGTTTCTCATGCTTATCTGCAGACTTGCGAAAGATGTTGGCCGTTAAGCAATCCTCGCTGTACTCAAGCGGTGGTCCTGCCAAGAGTGGCTTGCCGGGTCCTGCAGGACCATACTTGGAGGCGTCGATAACGGTGTCAGATGAGGGAGTCACTTTGGCAGGGAGTCTGAAGCGTCGATCGCCAGTGGGTGGTAGGGCGTAGGGGACACCCAGCCAGCCGTCTATGGGTTGGGGTAGCGAGTCTTGCAGCTTGACACCAACAACCTTGCCCTGGGGGAGGGTGATTGCAGGCGAGTCTGTATTGATTTGGCTTCCCATGGCTTCGGATGTGAGGGCGTGTATGGTATGGCGTGGTATGTATGTTCGGGATGGAACTGAGATAAGCCAAAGAGATTTTAAGATCTTGTTTGTTAAATACCGTCCAAGACACAAGCCCGACAATAGCCTGGGTCTGATTAGCGCAATTGCGATTTCGTAGCGGTTTCTTCGGAGTTCAAATTGTACTCCGCACCAGTTATCGTATCCGACAACAATTCCCGGTTATAGTAGTAAGAAATGCAGTATCGTATTCAAAATGATAACTTATCAGGAGGCCGAGGGATAAAACAGCGGAATTATCATCTCATCATTCCAAACGAAGTGTGCTTACCCCGCAGATACAATGGTTTGATCTACGCCCGATCCTCGGAGCGTTTAGGCCGGAGGTCAAATCTGAAAACCGAGCGGAGGTGAATGTAAGAGATAACAGGCTAGTCAGGCCAAGAATATACCCCGCAAAAGTCGTTGCAGATAACGACATTTCTATTGGATATCTTTGCAATGACTCGGTAACCAGTAGTGGGTCTAGATAGAACCTGGAGATAGCCTCAGATAGGCCAAGTACCAGGGCTTTGCTTCGCCTAGCTTGGTGCTAGCGTCATCAACCTTTATCTTTGGGTGGGTGACTTCGAGCCTTACCCCAGATTCTCTCTGATCGTTGATCCTGCCCCTTGGCTGAAGTGGATATATAGGTCGTTGACTTCCTACATCATTGTTCAGATCATTCCAGACAACTCAAGACTCCGCCTCGAGTCAATTTGAGGATTAGAGTAACAAGTCTTTCCATCGTCTCTACTCTCCCCAAGCCCATCAACAGGCACCATGTCGCCACAAGACTCTCAGCCTACAGGCGACCGAGCTGCCGACATCAAAGACATGTCCAAGGCTGAAGAGCACATCGCCATGACCAAGCTCGATTCAGTGACACGGGGCGAAGTCGTCGAAGAGCTCGACGCCACCGAGATCTTTCTTCGCGAACACAACATCAGCAATGAGTACCTCGATGAACTCCTCGCCGACACAGCCCTCAACAAGAAACTCATCCGCAAAGTCGACTTGCTCCTCCTGCCTTTGCTCATGGGCACATATATGCTGCAGTACATTGACAAGAGTGCGCTCTCGTACGCGGCTGTTTTCGACCTCTTCACCGACACGGGCATCTCATCAGAGCAGTATAGTTGGTTCGCGAGTATCTTTTACATTGCCTACATGGTCGCTGAATATCCATGGTTATTCCTTGCACAAAAGTGGCGCATGGCCAAAGTTGTCTGTGGTTGTGTTATCGCATGGGGAAGTGTCCTGCTTCTGACTGCCGCTGGACACAACTTTGGCTCTTTGGCGGCGTGTCGATTTTTCCTGGGCGTGTTCGAGGCGCCTATCACGACCTGTTTCATGATGATTGTTTCTATGTGGTATACTCGAGAACAGCAACCGTTTAGGGCTGGTGTTTTCTACTGCTGCAACGGCGTGGGATCAATGGTAAGCTCTCCAATCCTTTTTTATGAACCATGCTAAGACTGTTGCGAAAGTTCGGTGGTATCCTTACCTACGGCATCGGCCAAATCAAGAACTTCCCCGTCTGGAAGGCTGTGTTTATAACCTGCGGTGGCATGACTGTCGTTTGGGGCGGCGTTCTGTTGTTCTTCCTCCCTGATAACATCATGTCAGCCCGCCATTTCACCTTGGAGGAGCGCGCCCTCTTGATCGGTCGTGGCCGTCTCGCCCGAACCGGTGTTCTCAACAAGACCATCAAGTGGAACCAGATCCGCGAGGCTTTCATTGATCCCCAAGTTTGGCTGCTTGTCATTTTCATGCTTCTTAACGAAGTCATCAATGGAGGTATGGCAAATTTTGGTAAGCTCATTCTCAAGGGCGTTGTCAAGGATCCCCTTGAGACTGTGGCCGTGGGCATCCCCCAGGGTGCTTTCCAGGTGGTCTACATCCTCTCGGGCACATATCTCGCCTCTCGCATCAAGAACTTCCGCACCATCGTCATGGCTGTTTATCTCATTCCTACCATGATTGGAACTTGCCTCATCTGGCAACTCGACCGTCAAGCACACAAGATTGGCGTTCTCTTTGGCTACTACATCCTTGGTGGCTTCGTTGCTTCGCTTGTCCTTGCCATGCAGATGCCTGCTAGCAACCTTGGTGGCTACACAAAGCGTATTACTGCTTCAGCGATGGTGTTTATCGCCTACTGTGTTGGCAACGTTATTGGCCCACATGCCTTCTTGGGCTCAGAGGCGCCTCTGTATCCAACTGGATGTATCACTATTCTCGGCTGTGCCGTGGCTCAAATGATTGTCGCCATTCTGCTTCGATTGTTGTTGATGCGACGCAACGCGCGACGAGATGCTGCGATGGCTGCGGCGGGAGAGACCGGAGACGATAGTACAGTGACCGATGCGGCTGACTTGACCGACTTCGAGGTAATAACCATCCTCAACCTGCTTTTATACATCACGACGATGCTAACAAAAGTTTCTAGAACCCGCATTTCCGCTATGTTCTATAGAACAGGGCAGCTTGGATCTCATTTACAGTGGCCCTTGATGATACGAGTAATAGTCAATGGATGGTCCCACGTAATAAAAAATTCTCTTAATTACAATAATTTAAGCTGGCTGATCGTACTTAATCGAAGTCTCTTGTGAATATGTAAAAGACGAAAGATCATCCACACCTTACATCTTTATGAACCTCACACTCTTTACACCTACCTTCTGGTCCTCCATTTCGATCCATGCCCAGGTCAGAAAAACACCGTATCGTAGGGCGCGACCCCTTCGAAGAAACAAGCCAAGAGCCGACGCTTTCACATACACTCGTAGTGGTCCTCCATCTGTCCCCGTTGATCTGGACGTCAAGATAACCGTGATGGCTTAGGTGATCCCGGGACCAGAGCGAGGTAATGACATGCGTGGATTCGCGTCGTAGACAACTTGAGTTGCCCGGAGTAGCGGGATACTGCTCCCGGATGAAGATTACTGGAGCTGAAATTATTCTAAGGATAACGACTACGTTGGAAACACCGCGTCGCAACTTACCAATCAGATGTCTGACAGGTTTGCAGGGGGCCTACCAATTTTATCGTCTCGGGTGGGGTCGGATACGCGATACGAAGCATACGGGATACGAAACATCACACATATGAACCTGAGGATCTGCTTAAATACAACGGTTCGCAGCCTTAATCTTTACCAAATTCATTCCAGTCACCTTTCTTTTTCCTTTTATTAATTCAGGGCGCAAAGACTTTCTTATTTCCCCTTTTGTACTACCGTCCATCTCCTACGTCTATCCCACACCACAATGGCCCTTGTATCTCTACGGCCTCGATTATCGCACCTCCGCGCCACCCCAAACATTTCTTCAAGGCTTTCTCTCAGGGTTTTCTCAGCTACGAATTTTCGTCGAACTCAACAAACCACACAAGGACCGACCAAAACTAAGCGAAGACATGATCGACTTCAAGAGCCTGATCCATCCTATCCAGCGTTCAGCTTCAATTCTCTTGGGCTTGGGAAGGGAATGAAGATAACCGTACTGGTTCTTTTAAGCATTTTTGGCACGATAGAGACTTGGTTTTGGTGTAAGGCGATCTGGCAGTGGAGAAGAGGTCGCCAAGAATCTTCAGAAGCTTAGGAAGTGGCCGGTACTGCGAGTTGAAGGAGACCACTTTGCCTGAATCTATTAATTCGGAGCGCCCTTAGAATGAAATCTTCTCGGAAATGCTAAGGTTTTTTCCCCCTCTGTTCATGTATGATTTCAACTGAGGTTGCATTACAACACCGTCTTCTCTTGTACGGTGTACCCTTCCATCGCTCATGACCTCTAGCTGCTAGAAAGCACTGAACGCCAAAACGTAGGCATCTTTCCAAGTACTGGTGTCTCGAAAAAAGCGGGGTAGATAATCGTAATTATCTTCCAGGAGCTGCCCCTCTGCAGGACCTCCGGTCGTGTTCTGGGGCGGCTGGACTAAAATTTGACCAGAGCAGTAGTTGTGCCACTTTTGCGACCTGCGACGGGCTCTTGCTTCTTCAGCCTGAGTAAACGGATTTTCGACCCAGTCTCTGAAGCTCAAGTATTGAAGATCGCTCATCGACGGAAGATGGAATCTAATGTCAGGGTACAATCTGTCGTTATCGAACATGCCCCAGGCCCGCTGCCGGAACACCTTGACTTGAACACTGTGTAGTCTATGCCCATCCAGGTACTCAACCCATGAGCCTCTCTTTTCTAAATGATCTTGAAAAGATGTGTTGACGGCATGACTCCGTTTACCATCTTGCCCTACTCCCCAATCCAAAATACTTGAGTCAGAGTTAACGAACGATCGAAAACGCGAAAGAGCATACTGTGATCTTGGAATAACGTGGAGGTTAAAGCGCCAACTGGTAGAACCCAGCCAAACCAGGTCAATTCCAAGAGTGTAAATCAAATTCCAAACAGATTGACCATGATCCCGACTTCTAGCCATAGATATGAACATGGAAGTAAGAAAATCAACGCCAAAGGATGGAATAGCAACTGCCAAGCGGCGAAACCGAAGGTCTATGTCCTCCAAGTACCGAAACGAGTCGAAATATAGAGAATCCGGGTAACGTAACTCAAGGTTGGTCGGAACATGCACGCCAGATGATGGTCCAAACAAAGGACGAACTGGTCGTTCTGGCAGCCAAGCATCATGATAATGAGCCGCAATAGCACCACAGAGGCTTTTGTAATACTCGTAAGCGCAATAAATCGCCCTGATATCCTCTTGTGAGAGATAAAAGTGTAGTTGTTCGACTAATCTTCCCATTTCGCCATCGCTACCGGCGTCATCAGTCTCCCAAAACCGAGTATCATACGCCTTGCAGAGAAGTTCGTGTTTTAGAAAGGCTCTTAAAAAGCGAGACTTCTCCGAAGGCGTCAGGAAACTCATGAAAACTGGCTTGACGTCAACTATCCGGCCTTTGAATCGGATGCCAGTATTGTCCGGTGCAAGCTCCGGAAGGGCCATATAGGCTCGAGGAGGGAACGGGTCCAAGGATTTGGAGAGGTAATCTTCGATGAACGATATTATACGAGAGAACAAGCGATAGAGATTGAGTATAGTGGCTCGATCCAATTGCGACAGGGAGTTAGGAAAGCTTTGCTCTATCCGCTGTTGAATAACATTGCGGATTGAGGGAAAGGGTGGTGTAGTGTTGAGGGGCGGTAAATGCATGATTGCCATAGCATCCTGGAGAATACTCCCGGTAGTGTCAACAGCCAGGATGTTGACAAGAATGCCTCGCATGATACTTTGTCGATAGATGGTATAATGACAAAGCATCGTCGGAGATGCCCGAATTAGCTTCATGATGCTAGCCTCTGACTCAACATGGATAATGATCTCTGTCCGTGCCAGGTCAGGTAGCCGGGAGAAGAAATCCATGATTCGTCGCTCAGCGCTTGGCACGTTAATCGTGGGCAAGTGGATGAAAGAAATTCGAGAGCTAAATGAGGTTGGAAAATTGAACGAATGAATGCTGGACAGAGAGGACAGGGGGGTTATATACCGTGGCCACAAACTCAAAAGTGACAGATTCATTGTTTACTTTTTCAGTTGCAGAGTTCAGTGTACGTATGCGAAGATAAAGCGCACGTGCGGTACCATCGCAACAAGGTTTGCGTGTTTGCCATCCAAATGCTTCAGAAACGTCCTTCGCGAGATCTGAGTTAAACCTTCTTGTCCTTCTGAAGAACACTTGCCACCTGATTGAAATTTGCTGCTTTCTTCGACAGACATCGCAGCACGCTCTCTTCGAGAATAGAACACCAGTAGGTGGGCCTGGCATTTATCCCTAGCCATAACCATTCTCGAAAGTTTCCCAATCGAAAATTCCTAACTGACCATCGTTGTCGCTTCCCAATCTCGGAGGCTACTGTGCGTACGTATTCTTCAGGCGACATATCGCCATCTGCTGGGTTGCCAATGCACAGCGATGACTCTACAGTTTTGAACAAACTCATGTCTGGTAACAGCGCAATGGGACGTTGACTCGATAGACCAATGTTCCGTGATGTCTAGAGCCAATACTTTCATGCCTATGGCTTCGAGATGAGCAATACCCTTTAACCGACGCGCCGTAGCTATGACGCGGTAGCCTGGTATTGACGAGTAAAGTTTTAGTTGAGAAAGACCCAAAGAGGACAGAAAACAAACCTCTACTATGAAACTCTTTTGCCAGGGCTTCGCCAATGCCGCTTAAACATCTGCCAAACGAATTAGATACTTGTAAATGACAAGGAGGTATCTTCCAAGAGTGACATACCCAATGATACACACTGAGTTGTTTTAGTGCATTTGCCATCCATTTGCTTGGGTAGTCCGGGTCGCGACAGCCTACTCTGGAAGGCGAAGTTGCCGGATTAAACTTGAGCACCAACAAAGCTAATTCCGAGATAAGATAATGAGCTATAGGAGGAGCTCTTTAGCATCATTCAAGATACGAACTGGGTGACCTAAGGCCGCTATAAACGGGCTCATGTTGCGCCGATGCGTGGACGGGTTCAAGGAGAATGAATGTTCTCTACGGCACCACTACAGAGTAAGCGGATAAGCAGCTGTTTTCCACAACCGTATCTTGGTTCTGCTCATCTTCAACGAGCTGGTAAGATGGCTAGGATCAATATCCTATTTCCGAAGACTTTTTCTGTATTTAAAGCCCTGGAAGAGGCCCGATGTGTCTGCATGTGATGGCGTGACCAGTTGTACGATCTTTTTGGAAACCCTGGTTTACCTACCCACATGAGATGAACGGATATTTTCAGGGGAGCGGTTGTTCCATCTAGCTCTAATGGAAGCAGCTCATTGAGTAATTTGTGCCGAGAGATAATGTGAGTAGCAGTATTGAGCAAGAGTAAATGAACAGTATTTCATGAGGAACTTGTCTTGTCCTCCGTCTGATAGTAGGAACTAGGATCTGATTCAGCGCCCACATGCAACGTAAGTGTAGATCTTATCTCACAATGATTGATTTTTGAGTGCTAGCTAGCCAGTTGGGAATAACATTGGCTATCGTGTGTTCTCAACATCTCCGTAATACCCTACAGCATCATTGCAGAACGTATCCGCAAAAGTCAATTATTTGTTCAGAACCCCATTCTGATGGGAGAACCTTACCACTTTGAGATCCATTTAGAAGTCGGTTTCTTTACGAGGAACAGTGTTCGATTTCGTAATCTGTGCTTGACGTTCTGAGCTTTTCCGAGTTCTTTTTTGCGCCTCTCACCTAACCTTCCCAACTACGCGAAGTCTATGGCCTGCAAAAAGTCGGCAGGTATTACAATTATAATGTTCTTCACGGCAGAGAAGTTGAAATAATAATTCTCCAGGTATTAAGACGCGGTATTACAGTGAAGAGAACGTGTTCTGTGGACATCTAACCCAGGTCTATCTCAAAGAAACCTCTTATATAGACAACTCATCAGCCATCAGGGTAGCCACAACACTTCTAGTGATTGCCTCGCATCTTAAATAACTTGTTTCAGCGGTGAGAATATTTTTAGAACATCTCTAAGGGACATGACACTTTCTCTTTCTTGTCATTATTTTTCTACGTGGAAAGCATTGGCACCATCCTCATGGTTGTATCGGTCGATTACAAATGATGCTGATCTCTCCCGTCAAGTCGCGCAAACTGGCTCTTAACTTCTCAGTCACTAACTAAAGTTGCACAATGAGCAAGTTTCCCGGCAATGGGACTAAACAATTAGATGTCAATATCTTAACCGTGAGGCTATCAACCAACGCACCCGCCCGCATCCTCATACACAAGGCACACAGCCATAGACCACCATCCTTCATGCAACAGCTCCGGAAATACTAGAATCCTGCCCACCTCTTTACGCAACGATCTTGTCCATCTCGCAAGATATTTGTGACTGGCCTGCAGGGGAGATGCAAATCATCCGCATCCCCTGCCTGCCAGAAAACGGCCCTGTTTCAGGAGGACCCCTGCGGTAAAAGACAGGCCACCTTAGCGACCAGCATAGAAATTCCTCCAATCAGAGCTTGCAAATTCCAAGAGCACTCGCCACAGACCACGCCTAAACTCTAAGAAACAGGCGACCTTCAGCTCACCATCTACTCATTCCGGTGTAGATGATTGCCCACGCATGACCGTGCTCACCACAATGAAATAATTTCAGGGTGCAAGAATCGGATTGTTCTGGAACTATGAGCCGTTCTCATCTCCTATGCGCCTCCCTCACAATCGTGAGGTTCCTCACGAGATGTGATGGCCTTCACACTACCCACGCCACTTCTGAGCCCATCTGGGCGACGAGCCGACGCTCGAATACTTCCGTGGTAAGACAGATCTCGATAATGACTTCAGATGACACTACTTGCGGCTGAGATGCCGAAAATTGCGGGAGTTTGAGGTAGATGCCCGATATTCTGAAACCCACTCATCTGGTAGGGGCATGTATTTTGAAGCTATATAACTGCTTTACTTCGCTGCCAATTCAGATTACTCTCACCATCCCATCACGGTTTCTTCATTCATTCACTCAATCATTCGGACTCGAGCCTGGTGCTTCGTCCCTACCTTCTTTCGTCTATACTTTCACTCTTTTCTCTCGACAACAACACAAATCTCTTTTTTTAGTTATCCTCTCAATCTTTTCACCATGTCCCTGTACCGCGCTATCTCACTCGCCACGGCGTTGATCGCCTCCGTCCACGCGCAGCAGGCCTGCTCCAACACTGCTGAGAGCCACCCTGCTCTAACCTGGTCCAAGTGCACTTCCAGTGGCTGCACTGAAGTCTCTGGCTCCGTTGTCGTCGATGCCAACTGGCGATGGACTCACACCGTTGAGGGTAGCACCAACTGCTACACCGGAAACACTTGGGACAAGACTATCTGTCCTGACTCTGAGACTTGTGCTGAGGCTTGCTGCGTTGACGGCGCTGACTACTCTGGCACCTATGGTGTGACCACCAGCGGAAACCAGCTCAGCCTCGACTTTGTCACCAAGGGCGCCAACACCAACGTTGGTAGCCGCCTGTATCTCATGGAGGACGAGGAGACCTACCAAGGATTCACTCTTCTCGGCAACGAATTCACATTTGATGTCGACGTCTCCGAGATCAGCTGTGGCCTCAACGGCGCTCTGTACTTCGTCTCCATGGACGAGGATGGTGGCAAGGCCAGATTCGAGGGCAACAACGCCGGCGCCAAGTTCGGCACTGGATACTGCGATGCTCAGTGCGCTCGCGATGTCAAGTTCATCAACGGAAAGGCCAACTCTGAGGGTTGGACTCCTTCTGAGACTGATGTCAACTCCGGCACTGGTAACCTCGGTGCTTGCTGCCCTGAGATGGATATCTGGGAGGCCAACGACATGAGCACTGCTTTGACTCCTCACCCATGCACGACTCTTACCCAGCACGCTTGTGAGGGTGACAAGTGCGGCGGAACATACTCGGCCGAGCGCTATGCTGGCACTTGTGATCCCGATGGCTGTGACTTCAACCCCTTCCGTCAAGGTAACGAGACCTTCTACGGCCCCGGATCCGACTTCACTGTCGATACCACTAAGAAGGTTACCGTTGTTACTCAATTCGTCAAGGGATCCAGCGGCGGCCTCTCTGAGATTAAGCGCTTCTACGTCCAGAATGGCAAGGTCATTGGCAACCCTGAGTCCAAGGTCGCTAGCAACCCCGGTAACTCCATCACTGAGGAATTCTGCAGCGCCCAGAAGAAGGTCTTTGGCGATGATGATGACTTTACTGCCAAGGGCGGTTACTCCGGAATGAGCGATGCTCTTGCTGCCCCCATGGTCCTTGTCATGAGCTTGTGGGACGACGTAAGTTCTCCAGACACATTCTCCGATGATTCCACTCAGACAACTAACCTCTTCAATAGCACAAGGCTAACATGCTCTGGCTCGACTCGACCTACCCCACTGACGCTACTGGTGCTGGTGCTGCCCGCGGATCTTGTGCCACCACCTCCGGTGACCCCAAGGATGTCGAAGCCTCAGTCCCCAACTCCAAGGTCTCCTTCTCCAACATCAAGTTCGGTCCCATCGGTAGCACCTTCGAGGGTGGTGAAGCTGCCAGCAGCAACTCTGGTTCTGCTTCCGCCGCCAAGCCTGCCGCCACTTCTGCTGCTGCCGCTGCCAGCAAGCCCCAGAGCACTATTGTCTCCCAGGTCAAGCCTAAGACTTCTGCTTCTGCTGCTGCTCAGGAACTTGTTTCTACCCCCGCTGCTCAAGCTCCCAAGGCTAGCACCACTGCCGTCGCTGCCGCTCCCTCTGTTGAAGAGCCCGTTCAGGAGCCTGAGGCTACCAACACTGTTGTCGCTGCTCCCTCTGCTGACAAGCCTGCTGCTACTGAGGCCGCTGACGAGGACGAGGAATGCGAGGCTGACCCCGAGGATGCTGAGCCTTCCACCGCTAAGCCTTCCGCCGCCCAGACCTCTGCTGCCCAGCCCTCTGCCGCTCAACCTTCCGCTGCTCAAACCTCCGCTGCTCAGCCCTCCGCTGCTCAGCCTTCCGCCGCCAAGCCCTCTTCCGGCTCTGACTCTGGAAGCAGCTCTGCCAGCGCTGCCTACACTCGATGCGGCGGCAAGGGCTGGACCGGTGCCACCACCTGTGTCTCTGGCTACACCTGCAAGGAGCAGAACGAGTGGTACCACCAGTGCATTCCCTCCAGCTCCAAGTAAGACACTTGTCTTAAAGAGCTGTCCTCTCTGAGTCGGCTCCATCTACGTAGATGCGAGTAGCTTCCAGCCATCTATCACCATGGCTTTCTTTCTTTTTTGAACCCGTGATGATTCCTGTATATTTTAGTTTACACTGTACATAGCTTAACACATGATTGCTCGCACTTCTTCTGTCTTGTCATTCTCCAATGTGATCATCGAATGCTTCCACGGGTGAAACAAGCATCCAACCGTTTGGCTAGTAGAATTGGCTAACTTCCAGTCTCTCTGCTTCTCCAATGTTGCAATTTAAAGGACAAGACCAGTGCAGAATACCTTGCCAAGGCCAAGTTATGTAATTGCCGTGAACTGTTACCGTGTTTCTACTAGGCAGTAGTACGACACTTGGCCGATGTGCCCAAAATGGCAGGATTAAGCCCTAGGTCTCCCCAGGTTTATCCTTTGACCCCGGAACAAGCTCCATCTCCAGAAAAGTTGCCCGAAAAAACGTGGAGCGACGCCGAATCATGGACTGATCCCTGGCGCTGGCAACCCCATATGCGGGGAATGCTAGTCCAATTCTTATTAAGAATCATTTCGGCCCCAACTTCCTAGACCGAATTATGGTTGATCGATACTGAAATGGGCATTAGCTTGGCCTTGATGTCATGCTTTGTCGGTGCTTTCCCCCGCCTCTTCCACCGGTTTGTTTCTGGGGTTCGTGGAGAGGCAGTATTAGGCGCCCGAGGACCTGGTTCAGCCGAAGATAGTCCTAGTTTTACGGCTGAGGTTTCCTGTTTGACTAGATACCGACCATCACGAGGTTGATGCGCTAAATGGCTCTCTTGGTAATAGCCTCACTAGGTTAAATGCCGGCTTTCTTCGTGACACTAGAGACCTGGGGATGCTGGCCAGGATAGTATAAAAGCAGTATAGGCCCTCCCATAAATGCGGAGAGCATCACAACCAGCTCAGCGGGTTGTGGTGATACTATTCAATCACTATGGCTCTGTCTATCACCAGGATCATTTCTGCCGCCCTGTGGCTCCAGGCCTGCTTGGCCGTTGTTGTACCACAGCAACATGTATCCAGCTCAACTGACCTAAGCACCTTACCGAAGGTCTCAAAGGTCCGAACATTTATTCTCACCGACATTCTCAATGAGCCAGATGATTCCATGTCTATGGTCCGATATCTGCTCTACTCTAACGAATTTGATACTCGAGGACTTGTTGCAGTGACATCATGGTCGTTGCGAAATGCGACTCACCCCAGCGAGATCAAGAAAATTATCAAGGCATATGGAAAGGTCGTTGATAAGCTCAACCAGCATGTCCACCCCGACAACAAATACCCAGCACCCAAGGATCTTTTAGATAAGGTTTCCTCTGGGCCTGTCGTAAGTTGTTTCATCATTTTAATTGTCTCCACAAGCTAACAGTATCAGTCATACGGGCGAGCTGCTCTCAAGGAGCCTGTGAGCGATGGTGCTAAGTTGCTTGTCAAGCGTCTTGAAGAGTCAAAAGAACCTCTTTATGTCAGCCTCTGGGGCGGAGCCAATACGCTCGCCCAGGCTCTGCAACATATCGAAAAGACTAAGAGCAGTAAAGAGGCCGCGTCTCTTCGCTCACGACTCAGGGTTTACTCCATCTCTGACCAAGACGACGCTGGCCCTTGGATCCGCGTTACATGGCCCGATGTTGTCTTCATCGTCAATGTCCACGGCTACCGCGAGTACGGCCTTGGGACATGGACAGGAATTTCTACCGGTGATAATAAGGCGGCAAACCAAACAAAGGTGCTGGATGATTGGCTGACTCCTAACATCCGCCTTGGACCGTTGGGAGCCGAGTATCCCAAGATCATTTACACAATGGAGGGCGACAGCCCAAGCTTTATATGGACAATCCAGAACGGGTTGAATGTTCCTGGACGCCCCGACTACGGTGGCTGGGGTGGTCGATACAGCCGAATCACTGAAGATACCGATATAAATGAGTATGGAACTTCGGCGGATACTTTGATCGATAACAGGGGCCAAAGCTACAGAAGCCAATACGCAACAATCTGGCGTTGGCGCGATGCTTACCAAGATGATTTTGCTGCTCGTATGCAGTGGACGCTTGTAGATGGCTTCAAGGATGCCGCTCACCCACCAAGCATCAACGTTAACGGATCCACGGGCAGTGAGCCCTTGCGGTTCAAGGTTGGACTTACCGACGCTATTGTTTTGGATGCCAGCAAGACCTACGACACGGATAATGAGAAGGACTCGTCCGGACTTGACTTTGAGTGGTACTCTTACGCTGAGTGCGCCAAGTCTTCCTTAACTAGTCTGACAGCTGACTTTTTCTCTGTCGAGGCACTGTCACCGCCATCTGGAACAAATGGCACACTTGCAGTCAACCAGGCAGGTTTCAGTAATGTGGCATTGGGAAGCAAAGTCAAGATCTCAACCAACTTGACCGACTGGGAACAGGAACAGCCAAGTGCGGAGGGCAAGGAGTGGCATGTTATTTTGCAAGTCACTAACAACAAGGGTGCTTATCCTATCCGACGATACAGACGTGTAATTTTGGAGCTTCCTGAGTAAATAGTGTGGCACTTTAATAGAGCAATAATTCGCATGACTCAACACATCTGTGTATGTTGGGGCCAACCATTTAACTGACGTCTCTTCTACAGACCATACTGCTATACTTCCTGCTTTTCACTTCTAGTAATGTCCAAATACCTATCCAGAGTTTTCATATTGCTTCTCATATTCAGACAGATAAAACTCCCTTGTTATAACTAACCCCTCTGAACCCCCCTGTATGTGCTACCCATAGCGTTTCTCGTATCTAACTCTGACCAGTGTGTATGATTTGAGGACGTTCTCTTCTTACCACAGCGCGCCGTAGTCCGTGCCCCTCGTGAAAAATAGATCAAACTTCCGAATGCTCTACTTTCTTCTCTCTCAATTGGCCAATCTCACAATTGTCCTCCCAAACCACCTTTGACTCCCTTCCAAGCGCTTGCAAGCTTCCCGCTGCTGCCTTTTGTTGAAGGTTCAATCGCAAATCCCCATCGGGCGCACAGGCTAGTGCTGCGAGAATACTATCCTTGAAAGATGGTCTTCCCAATCGCAGGGTTTCCCATATGATCAGAATAGCAAAAGCCATACCCACAAGAAAGCTGATGGCAGGGACGAGTAAAAAATACCACCGGACACGTATAATGACAACCATGGTCTCAGCCGATCCAACCACAGGATTTGTTTCCAGCTCACGATCCCGCATCCATTTTGTCAAGCTCAGTGCAACATTCTCAATAGTTGTACGTATATCCTTAGCCTTACCAAGCCCGATCATAAAACTAGGAGGACTTCTGAGCCCCAAAGCTGGGTAAATGAGGGTTCTCGGAATGACGGAAATACTGCTGGCCATGCCGGGCTCTCTGAATCCTTCGTCGAGGATGTTCTGCAATGAAACGAGAGTGGGATGTGTGATGTTGAAGGCCATTTCTGATAGATTTGTAGCATGGTGGTACTCATCAGGTATCCTTATCTGGAGGTCTGACAGTTCGACTAAGCTGCGGCCCATAGCAAGGCTGTGGTTATTATACTTCAAGAATGCTTCCACGTTCTCTTGATCTGAAGAGAATGACCCCCTGGACTTGTTCATCCAAGAAGAAACAACATTTTCGTGTAAAGATCCTTGAGATATAATGGTTTCATACTCGTTGACGCAAAAAGAAAGGGCACACCCCTGAGCGGTGACTTTGGTTGTCTCCCACTGTGTCCTGTTTTCGCGCCAGCTCTCGTCTGCAGCTAGATATTGGATAGCTATAATCATGGTGCTGAGATTGGTGAAAGTTATTGTCTGCCCAGGATTTGCAGTGACTCTTGACGACAGATACGTATCTGGGCAATTGTCATTTTCAGACAGGCATCGAGGTTTACCGTCGTAGTTCGATAAGCTGAAGTTCAGCTTCGTGATTGCGTGCTTTGTATTTGCAACATGCCCGCCCATGCGATGATTTGCATGTGCTCCTTGGTTACTGACGTCAGGAAGGCTCTCGCCGTCCTCCGGCATCCATGAGGCTGCAGGGATAGCAATAGGAGGTATGTTATTCATTCTGTGTGTCTTAGCGATGTGATGAGATATGTCATGGCATTTGGAACATATCGCAATAGATGCAAAGTTAGTCCATGAACAATTTCCTGAAGCGCATGCGAATGACGGCCTGAGACTTTGAGTGGTAATGAGAGGTGAAAAGCCATTCCAAACAGCTGCTTCCATTCCCATATCTTCTTGAACTTCAGAACTCGGCACAGTGAATGAATGTGTCAACGTCTTGTTGTCTGGACCGGGGAACTCGATAAAACCTACTGCACGTGCTGGGCCGAGTCCAATCCAAGATGCAGCATCTAAACGAAACGATCCACCGATTCCAGGAACTGATCCATTTGATTCGTTACTTCTTCGAGCCATTTCCACATATTGATCAGCCTCCAAAGTGACTGATTGATCCTCAAGGGTCAAGACAGCCTGAGTGAAAGGCTCAAATGCCAGGAGCACGATAGCACTCAAGGCGCCTAAAGATATCCAATGCCTAGGAATAGCAAACATTGTCGTCAGTCTAACTATCTCATATACAAACAAGGAAGGAATGAGAATGTTCTGAACGAAAGACGAGTTTATCAATAATATAGAGGTCGAGGATTACGGGACCAAAAGAAGCCTTCTGAGCGTAATGATAAAAGAGGTTTTACTTACGGTCGACGAGTGCATGATTGCAAGAGACGAAAACTTCCCCATGCGCCTCGACTCGCCACATCAAATCGATCGAAATCAATAAGGGGTCGTGCAGACTGACTTAGCCAGTTCCATTTCCCCTGCGACAGACACATGCTGAGAACAAACGCAAGGCAAGCCTTTGATGCTCCTGCTAGAATGGACACAACTGCGTTGATGCTTATGGGGGATCTGGTCCATTTTGATATCGGTTTACCGTCTGACATAAAAAGGACGTGGGTCATGGCCACAAATGTTATCGAGCTGAAAACCAAAGCAAAAAGTTCCAACCCCCAGTGGTCAATGAGTTGAAGGCAGATGTTGCGTGATTGTTTCTTCCGGCCGACAGCTGGAACCGTGTATTCCAATCTGGATGAGACGGGTACGTCGGTTGAGGAGACGCTGCTTTGGGTTTCCAGAAGCGGTTCCATGGCAGTCGTTGAGCCACTAATCGTGGCTTCAGACTGATAGGTGTTTGCTGCTGTGTGTGTCACTGTAGCGATATGAAGGAGGAATCAGTTAGAAATAGTGAATACGAGTAGACTGAAGAGAAACGGAATGAAGGGTGGCTACATAACCACATTTCTAATACGGGCTGATGCTTTGCACTTTCGGGGCTGAGTAGTTAGGTGACGACTGTTGGTTTCACGACATAATATGAAAATAGACAGGGAGGTAAGATCATGGTATCCCACCACGATGCGGGGGCTCTGTGCCCTCTCCTTGCTGCTTTCCGATGACTTGGGCATTGCCTTCCATCTCAACATCGCAGTAGATTCGCAACGAGTTGGTAGGTTATTGCAAGCTGCCCTTTGATCTCTGCGACACTGAGACACGCTCAATAAGTTTTGGGACATGCCCCGCATACTTCTTAAGATGCTGGGCTTGCTTATTAGTGTGCGTTTGCCTTGTTTTAAGTGTCACACTGCATAGTGCACGGAACCAAAACTGGGGCTGTGTCTAGGAAGCCAACATGAGTGATAGGACAAAAAGTAGAGGCTCGAAGACGAGTTATGACAAAAAACATACAACACCGGG
>JABEXW010000028.1:0-96679 GCA_013266185.1 Fusarium sarcochroum | reverse complement strand
TAAGAGCTCCGGAAGGTAAAAATCTATTCTAATAGAATAAAAGTTAACCAGTTTAATCAAACAGCGCCGGATCATCCAGGTCTCCAAGCTGCTATTCAGAAAGGAACACCTCTACCGGCGGAGCTGATGGATATGGTTCGAGGAGAGGCCAGCTTGCCTATGTCTTTGGCGGAGGCTAAGGAGCATCAGTTGAAGTTGATAGAGGAGAGGACTAAGTTTCAGCGGGAAGCAGAACACAAGTGGTCTAGTATTAACTATAGCTTCTGTGAACATTAGATCCATATAGATGAGGTTGCGATCTAAAAGCTTGGTGTTTATAGATAGTTACATTTTTATCTTAGTAAAGGGATAAGTATCGACTGTCTTTCTGAATGCTCTCCAATGATAAACAGTTAACAGATATATAACAGGAATAGCAGGAAGTACTTACTATTCCTTTTCTAAATCTCTTTAAAACTCTCAAGTACTACCAAAGCGTTAAATAATAACATATAATACAAAATATACCCTACATCTCTTTATAAGACCAGATGCTAAATAGTCACCTGCTCATTAAAACTGGCCACAATCCTTTTCGTCCTTCGATTAAAGTGCGCATGAGTCGCCCACTGACCCAGACCCGCGAACGGCCCGCCGGCGCTCATACTAAAGACATGCTTCTGGTGCGAAGCATCGATTTGTTTCGTGACCTTTTTCTTCTGCTTCTTATTGCTATGCATATACGTCCCCGAAAGCACTTGCATGATCACCCGAGCTAGCCACCAGCAGTTGTGCCACTGAAGATGGTACTGAGGCTCCTCGTTGTGAACGATCAACATGAGCTTGGCGACATCACTCAGACGTGCTTTGTTAAAGTCCAAGTCAGCCTCATTGAGAATTCTGTCGCCGCAAACAAGCTTCTCTCTGGACGGTGCGATGGTGACAATTAATTGTGCCTGGTCTGTCATGGCGTTGGCGGCGTCAGCCTCTTCGGGGAGGTCGCCCGTGCGTTCTACGCGCATCCAGGATAGTCTTCCATCATAGGTCTTGATGCACAGGAGCAAATATTCATGCTCGATAACGCTGGGCTCTTGGAGCCAGACGGCCTTGGTGACGTAGCCGGGCGTTGCATGGTTGATGATGTGTTCGATCAGAGGGCGGTTGTTGTTGCGGCCGATCCGGGCGCCCTCGCTTTCTAGCTGAGCTTGTAAAGAAGAACCGTGTATAGAACCGGGTAATGGTGGACCTCTTGATCTGCTGTTTGACATTGTCGTGGTTGTGATGTAGTCTTGGTAAAAGTGGTTTGGGGTATTTAAGTATAGGAGACAAGGAGTTTATCCTGTTTAAAAGTGTAGTGGTAATGATATGGATTCATTTCAGGTACAAAGTCAATTACCTTTATACTGCAACATTCATGAACGTGCAATTAAAGTCACAAGCTAGACGGAGTATGAGTGATCACACCCATACAACACACAGCCCCCACATGCTTAATAAATATATCCAGGTATGTCCGTCGGGATTTAAGCAGACAGTCTTGACAAGTCAGCAGGTCTGTCACACCCGCTTTGCGATTCGCTTACCACCCTCGCACTCGTTCAATTGTTTCAGCCACATCATCCTTCCAGAACTGCGCCTCACACAGCCGAGTGAGATGATAGAGAACTGCAGCTAATGATTTGTAGAGCCTCCTTTTACTTGTATCAGCAAACAACGGTTTCAAAGAGTTGAGCAATAGAATAACAGCTATCAAGAGTATTGCTTCAATGTATTCAATCGAAGCACCATACTGATTCCCTAATACTTTCAAAATGCCTGACCCATTGACTGATCATTTACATCAGGCTGTACTGCGCACCAATCAGGCAGAACACCACGACATACATTATTCCAGAAACCGAAACAATAACCCACCCGAATGGTCCAACGTAGGCCACCAAACTCAGTGATATGAAGAAGAAACCAGTTACAATCAACAGATGCAAAGCCACAGAAACCACAAGTCCAGCAGGCTTCCACTTTTTAATATCCTCCTCATCAAGGTCACCTTTCTTCTTCTGTCGCATCAACGCAAGGACACTACCGCTGTATCCAGCCAAAGCGATAGACATGGCAAAGGAAAGCCACGAAATAGCAAGAAACAGTCGGACTGTTTTGAGACTGAAGATTGGCGATTCCCATATGTCGGCGGGGTCAGTCATTTCTCCCATTATAACTGCAAATGTTGAAGCGCCGAAAACGGAGATGGCGATCATTGTGACGACAAAGAAACGAAAGAATTCAAGGTCATTTTCATCTTTTTTGTTGGCTGTTTCGACTTGTTGGATGATTTTGTAGAGAATCTCCCGGGAAAGGTCTTCAGTGGCTTTCGGGTGTGTGATTGAAGAAACCTCATTTTCAATAGCAGGTTGGTCATTTGCAAACATTGCGTGTTGTAATTGTGATACAGAATGAATTTAGACAAATTCTGAGAGCTATCCCGCTGTGTTAATATCATTTCGTTGATTTTGGCTCAGCCTTATGAATGCTACGGAACTCCGAATATGCATAAGCTAAGCCTTGTCAGACTGGCATCCACCCGTAGTGGGTGGTCAGCACAGCCTTATCCAGCCACACTGGTGACGATTATTACCTCTTCTATGAAGTCCAACTGGCTCTTTTTCAAGACATCACGACATGACTCGGAGCCTGACTTTCACTTGGGCTGCTGCCTTGAAAGCTAGGTAGAGGATCGTTACGTATGCTGAGTAAGGATCTGATGGATTGATTACCGGATTTTTCAATGCTCATCATTACATAAGGCCGCCCCAATCATCTTTTTCTTCCATTTCTCTAACCAGCCTATTAAGACCTGTTTGAAGATAAGTAAGCAGATATACCAGATATACCACCAATGGGAAGTATGATTGTCTTACGCTCATGGGAGCTAGGTGTACTTAGAGATATCCAGTCTCAAAGCGTTCTCGATTATCTGCACCCCGGACATGCATGCAGTGGGCCCACATCTCTCTGACGGTCCCCGGCGCTCAGTCTGGCCTCAGTCCAGACTCGGGATGAGCTCAGGCACGCTCGGGTTAAAGCGGCACTAACTCAGGCCGATGGGCGAGAAGGGAAATGGAAGGTGTCTAGATTCGTGTCCTAGTATGTCTGTTATCGTCCATGTTAGCCGGACCAAATCATAAGGACGTCACTCGACTCTTTCAGACCTTCGTCGAGAACTATTCGACACCATCGATGGGAGTAAAGCGTGGGTATCTTCTGCCTTTCCGCCAGATCTTGACGAAGAACTTCGTAGGTCGTCAATACAATGTCATAGTGTACCAACTCGCCAGCCCGATCGCGTCTGGACAGGCCGTGGTAGGTAGTAGTTCTGACTCCTCCGTCAATGATATGCCTGTCAAATTGAATTAGTAGACCAGACCTCGAGTACAGACGGGAAAGTATGTACTCTACCTCTTGATCTGTGTTTCCCACCCAATAAGTACTGGTAGAGTTAGACACGTCGTGTGGTTTGCTTGCCAAATCTGAATCGGCTCACTTGATTTTGGAACAACCACCAGTGTCGTCCTGCAGTCATTGGCGCTCTTGAGCTTGCCACTATCCGTTGCATCCAGGTACCAACAAATGAGAGCGAGAGTGCTTAAAGTTTTCCCTAGCCCCCATTTCCTTCATATGAGAAGTCAGCTTTTGTTCTTCATCGACACTCTCGTCGATAATCCACTTGCATCAGCCAGAATACCGCCACATAGGCTCTGTGGATTCTTCTGTAACCGTCCGGTGACTTTGTTTATATATCTGCGAGTTCTTAGCATGTTATACTGACTTCATCAGATTTGTCGTCCTGCTAGGAGATAAAGATCGGTGTATGGTATCTGCCTTACCTTTGTTGGCTTTTGGCGCCGACGGAGTGCTGCCATAACGCGGGAAATTTGGCGCCCCCGACAGGGCCACATTCTCTCTCGATCATCATCTCTAATGCGACTAGTTGATGCCTGTCAAGTTATTAGTACTCCAACATACGTGTGGATCTGGCCACTGGGGTATTCTATCAGTAGACATACTCTTGCAAAGTCGACTTCAATCTGGGGCTAGAGGTCACTTGAGGCCTCACTTCTTGTCCAGATGCTAAGTCGAAAATCCTCCATATCTTTCCTTGGGAAACCTCATCCAGAGCAGCAGAACCGGTCCTTCCATGTCCTGTTTCATCTTCATTCTGGAGGCTGAGGTCTTGGATCCTCGGCATTTTTGCACCCGGGTGCAGCAATAGATGTGGGTTGTAGTATCCGACACTAGGATCATATTCTTCTGGCGTTGGGTGCTGAAGATGCAGTTCGGCTGCAGAAAGATGTCTTCCAATCAGGTCCTTGTCGATTGATAGACCGTAGATGACGATACGGGCCGGCCGTTCGTCGATAGGTTGATTCCGTGTCTGGGTGTTACTTCTTTTACCCTTTTGGGCGGGATTCCCATCTTGGGATGTTTCAGCAACGAGTGTGGCAGTCATATGCACCGAAAACTGTCTTGAAAGTGAAGTGAGGCCATCCGAGATGAACAGGCCTACAAGTTTGTCGTCATCTCCGTACAATTTGACAACGTTTTCGCTGACACGAACGTCTAGCGCTGCATCACCTAGCTTGGGTGCAGCCTTATCGAGGGTCGTTTGTACCATCACCTGAGTTGTTAGTATTTAGGTAGGTCTGCTATGAGAACGGTGGACAGTACTTACCACGCCGAAGCACGTATCATATGTTGGCTGTGACTCCACGTTTGCGGCAGGTTCGACTTCGGGGTCAGAGGGGAACACTTGGAAGGGCTCAATCGTCGTATATGCCCCATTTGCATCCTCATTTTCAAGTCCGATATCAACTTTTTGATGAACCGCTCGTCGCTTATTCTCTGTCCAGTCGTCTCCCTCAAATGATCTCTTCCTTCCACCGTCATCGCAGATCAACTCATCAAACTCTTCCCAGTTCATGATTTCGTGGCGTGATTTGGTGCTGAACCTGAAAGGGAAGGAAAAAGAGAATCTTTGGAAATCAGGCTCTGAGAAATAGTGAGGCTGGTTTTGAAGAAGCACTGCCTCAGTGTGGCGCCTATGGTTTCCACGAGGCATACTTATTGCTCAAGTACCTTGGTCAGCATGCATTCAGAACGGTATACCATTGGAGCTCAAGAGACAGACTTACAGGGATTCCCAGCCTCACATTCACTCAGCCCCAGATTCGGAGCACAAAGGCCACGACAATTACAAAGGCGTTAAGCGATGATTACCCGATTTCTTTGGGAGACGACGAGTTCCAGCTTGCTGAGAAAACATTCTACCGTTTCCCAAACATCTCCTCATGACTGTATCGCTGAGCTTAGGCGATGCTCTCAATATGAGGATGAGACACATCTACATACAACACAACCTTTGGCAAGATCTAACATTGATATCTGTGTGAAAAAAAGCCAAATTCTTATAGCAAAATTAGAACTACGCATGTATATAAATCGCCAAGATTCAAGTGTGTTTGGAGTGTACTAAGTACTTATATGAGCATCATTAATCTGTTTGTTTCGGCAGTGTCACATGTCTTGTCTTTGAACAATACTGGGAACTAGGTAAATTGATTCATTGTTCAAGTGATGGGCACTGGCACTGGCAAACACAAGCAGGTTTCCACAACCAACCCGAGCCTAACACTTTCCTCGTAGACTTTTGTTTGGTCTGGTCTACCCTAAAATTTTGGTGATTCTACAGCGCATGATCAAACTCGCTGTCTTCACCTTTCTTCGCATTCCGGTAAGGATTCAACACGCCACAACAACACAAACACATCATCGCACGCCTCAAAAATCACTGGGCATCTTCAGTATGCCTATCCCATCATTGTGTTTGATTTTAACGACTAACAGATCTGCAGCGCGCCCAAGATGGCTGGCGGCAAGCGTTGTCGTTCCGAGGGGAGCTCGAGCTCGCGCAAGGCGCCCAAAAACACCAGCACCAACACACCCAACAAAGATTCGACCAAGTGTGATGATCTCACTCAGCAGACCGTCGCGGATGATGCCGTCGCAGTTTCTGGTGATCAGACCGCCGTGAGGCCACAAGATCTGCTCGACAGCGGCGAAGCCAACGACGAGGTGCTCACCATGCCAGGCGACTTCACCGACGATGACTACAAATCCCTCGTTCATACCGCATTCCGGTTCATCGGGCGAGACGCTGATGAGCATGCCGAGCTCATCGAGGCGACCGTCGACTGGATGATGAGCACCAACTTCTTCGCAACTAAAACCTGGTCGCATTGGACAGGCGAAAAGAAGCTCTATGAACTCCTTCGAGAAACCGATCGCAAGGCAGTTCTCTGGCCGAGTTCCGTCATCGCGCCTGCCGCGCAATTCACGATTCCGGCATTCATCATGCTCCATCTAATGAAGGACATCGAGTTGGAGCCAACCGACGAATCTTTCAAGCTTCTAGAACGCCACAACATTTTCCGATATCTAGGCCAGTCGATTGATCTGTGGAAGGAGTTGTCAGTATATGAGATCATTTCTATTGGCTTACGTCCACATGCCGAGCCCAAGTCCGGCATCAAGGTCGCCCGTCTAGAGCCAATCCTCCCCCGCCCAGCCATATGCGATTTATCCAACATCATGCTTTTGTCGCCCTATCCACGATCTACCCGCTTTGTCACCTCGTGCAAGCAGATAACCAGCGAAGAGTGGCTCGCCCTCAACCAAGACTGGCTTGCGAAGCTAGGAGATCGTCACTTCGATAACGCAGCCCTCAAAGACAAGATCGCCGAACAAGTCACATCAGATACAGCGCCTCTCATCCCCGAAGAACATCGAAACAAGCTCTGGTTTTGGTTTGGCGAGTTCAACAAGGCTGGCCGATCCATCATTGACGTTGAATTCAAGTCATCAGTCGAGATCAAGACCAGAGCCGAGGATCTCACTGAACCCGAGCATCCCGTCGAACAATCCCTCCGTCGAATCGAGAGTTCGGTTGGGGAGCTACCTGAGACGTGCCTTGAGCAAGCAACCCGCATCAAGTATGAAGTCAATCGACTTTTCGCCTACCATGAGGTTCAGAGTGCCGACAATATCAGATTCAAGGACGAGTTTATGCGAGCGGCCCAGAAAGTAGTCAACGCAGCTGACAAACTGCCCGTGTGCGACGAGTGAGGGACGAGATGGTTAGATGCACTCAGATGGGACGCGAGAAGGCCATTACACAAGTGATGAATGAGATCAGACATCAGCATTGACCTGCTGATATCCTGGGGGTCGTCTAGGCTGTTGTGTTTGTGATTTCACAGCTAGATTGTTAGATATAGTACCTGTAAGTAATAGATGACGAGACGAGTTCTCATGTAGCAATGTCTAAGTCCTTCCCCGGCCACCTCATTCAATGATCAAACACTTTACCAGGATTTAAAATCCAACTGTCCAGATATGAGCGTGATATCTTATCAAAATCTGAAGGGGGCCACTTACTGGGGATCCAACGTCTCCTTGAGCGCCTTCATAACTCCAATCGTCGCCGGACCAAGCTCTTTCTCAAGAGAACGCTACAAAATATTAGACACCGACGACTCAAGGATCTTATCAACTCCCCTTCTTCCCAAGTCCAATACCATGCTCACCCGACACAGTACCCTCCATCTCCAAAGCCCTCACCATCATCGAATCGACACAATCCGAGACGGCCTTACGCTGCTGTTCATCATTTGGATTATACATGACCATCTGATGAAAGTTTCCATCGCCAACATGGCCCAGTACACTGTTGAACATGCCAAGCTTACTTGCGCGTTCTTTAGAAATCTCTATGGTTGAGTTAGCAATGAGTATCTAAACTGAATAAGCTTGACTTGCCGATTAGTTCGGCCATGCGTGATAGAGGAACTGCGACATCAGTAGACCAAATCTGAGTTCCTTCGGGTCTAGCAGCGAGGTTTGCCCAAAGAGCTTGCTTTCTCGCAGACCAAAGCGATTGCATGTGCTCTTCTGTACTAGCCGACTCGAACGAGTGGCAGCTATTGGACTTGGAGACATCTTGCGCTAATCGAATACTGTCATTCACAGCACTCTCTGAACCAGAGAACCTACACTTGTTAGTATTGAAGCCATTTTCACCAAAAGCAGAACTTACTTGAGGAAGAGTGTAGGTCTCTCCTCCCATGTTCTTCCCCCTGCTCCTCCACTCTGGTTGATCACCTTCATCTGCACATCATCCATCAACTCAAGTGCAGCAAGCGGTACACCACGACGCATCATTCTGAAAGCAGCATCGGCTGCCTCCTTGACTGTCGAGAAAGTAGCGATCGCCACACTAAAGCTCTCTGGTATGATAGCTAGCTTGAGTGTTGCTTCGGTGATTATACCCAGGGTGCCTTCAGATCCTGTGAAAAGACCTGTCAAGTTGTATCCAGCCGATGTCTTCCTGGGGCGATGTCGTGTTTTGATAATTGAACCATCTGCTAGAACCACCGTGAGATTAATCACATAATCCTTCATCGTACCGTATCTCATCGCGTTCGTTCCACTGCAATTTGTCGCAATCATACCCCCAATCAGCGCAGTCGGACTTGGATCTAGTGGGAGAAAAAGACCAGAGTTTTTGATCTCCTCATTCATGTTCGTCCAATTCACACCAGCCTGTACCACAATATCCATATCATCAGGGTGAAACGCAACAATCTTGTTCATATCCGACAAATCAAGACAGACGCCCGAAAAGGGAGAACTAAAGTTGCCTTCGACACTTGATCCAGCGCCGTATGGAACGATCGGGACTTTATATCTGTTACAGATCTTGGCTGCACTCGAGACCTGTTCTGTTGAAGTTGGTTTGACGATAGCTACTGGTCGTACGTCGGTGTTTGATGTGGACCATTCAGAATAGCCATGTTCGTCGAGGTCATGGTTATCGACGCTGACGGCATCTTTTCCCAGAAGCTGGCGAATCTCATCGACTGCCTGGTTTTATGAGCATTTCACTCGCTCACTCGTTTATGAACCGTCAAACATACCTTGATCATGGTCGCATGGTCCGCGTATTTCATCGCTCGACGACTCGTGGTTTCCTTCCATCGCGGAACAGCTTCCGTGCCGGAATCCTGGAACGGAACAGATGTGACAGGTTCCTGGATTGGGACGAAATTCTGGAACAGACCAGACGTGACAGCAGCCGCAGTGACAAACCCACCAACAAGAGCTCCCGCAATAGCGTAGCCAACCGGCCGTCGATTGCTACCAGCCTGGGAAGTAGATGACCACCGAATATTTACAGTGCGTCCATGTCTCAGCTGGGCCAACTGAGGCTGTCGCGTAGCCAAAGACAATCCCCGATGTTTAAACATTATCGGTACAATACGTAACAGTCGTTGCGTGCTTGGAGTTGTCCATGAAGGTTGGACACGGTCTTGATGATGTATCCGCCTCGGCTTAACTTAGCACGTCAGGGCGGATGTTCTTAAAGCGGAAGCATTTCCGCCGATCAGATGCCGAGATGCTTTGCCTGGGGTAAATCCCGATCGGCTTACCAAGAACATTTTGACGTGTACTACTATGTATATTCACTGATTTCATTCAATTTATGCTTGTCACGCAGCAGAGCATGAAAGTAATAATCCGCAAGGTAGCTCCATCAAGAAAACATGATTTCAACTTTGTCACCAGGAGAGTGCTGGGCTAGACTCGTCTTTTACTCCTTTGAAGCCGTATAGCTAGACTAAACATGGACGCCCAGTAGCCTCTACTTAATAGAAATACCCCGGTGCTTCTCCCAAGGCATCCATTCATCGTCAGAATCGAGTCTTATGCCCACTTGAATGAGAAATACATAATCAAAGTATATAGCTATACCTCAGATCATTCAAGATCCGGCAGGGTGTAAACATTAGGCCTCTCCGCCACCTCTTCCTTCACCTCAGGCTTCTTCGCCCAGAAATCATGTGGCAGCTCAGCCTCCAGTTTCCCAAGCATCTCATGGAAAGTATCAATCGTCTTCTCAGCTTCAAGAGAGGTCTTGACTTGCTGATCCCACCACTTTTCCAAAGTGACATGTGCTTGTTTCGGAAGCGGACCAGATTGTTTCTGTTGGCCCTTCTGGACAAAGAGGAGCTGCTCCTGCACGCGCGCGACGATTCTGCGCTGTTCTTCCGAAAACACGACGATCTGAGTGGGAATCTGAGACTTGTTTGCGTTGGGCTGTACGGCCATCTTGTGCATTACGGTCAATCGATCGGGAAAAGTTATGCCCTTCATCCAAAGGTTAGTACGTGATTTCTCGTTTGGCTATTGAATCAGGGGACGCACGTGTCTGAACTCGAGCACTTGTCTGGTGAGTAATAGCTCAACGGTGCTTGGCCTCGTCATATTCGCCCAGAATCTTTTGGGGGGTTCGTGGTGCATGAACCAAGTAAACCAATTCATGCGAGATGTATCGGCGTAGCGACTCAAGGCGGCGGCGTTGACACGTCCTAATTATCGGTAAGAAACGCTGTCTGAATCAATTGAGAGAATCGGGAGAAGATTACTTACCCTGTGTATTTGTTAGTCTACAAGCCATGGCTTTGAGGGTATCAGTCACTTACAGAAATATCCTGCGCAGAGTGTAGAGATTAGCTTCTGATCAATTCCGAAGGCTCAAATCACGACAAAGACAGTACGCACCATATCACCATAAGCAACAGTTTGCTTGTCGAAAGCTCCCCTGCTGACGAAGCCCTCGCGGCCAGCAACCATACTCAACCAGTTCGATCCGAAAAACTGGTTGACAGCTCTGAGTTGGGCTTCAACATGCTCTGGGAGATTACCATATTTGAACTTCCCATCGTTAATGTTTCTGAGACGATGGCGTGCTTCGTTTGCCCATCCTCGTCTGTATTTGCTCCTGGGATGTCCGTTTTGGGACGTCTCAACAGTCTGCTGGGAGCTCTCGGTCGTTTCGTTGATCTTGGGGCCTTGAATGGCCTCGGTCGCTTCGGCGATTAGTTCGGTAGTTGCCTTGATAATATCGTGCGCTTCGGTGAATGCTTCGGTGGTCGCGTTCGTGTTCTCGGTGAATGCTTCGGTGGTCGTGTTCGTGTTCTCGGTCGCATCAGTCGAATTGAATCGGCGATTTTGCGCTGCAATGATCGAGGCAGGGCGCGCTAGGCTTGTTACCGCCGGGCACATGTAGCGAAGTTGGCGCAAGGGGCGAATCAATCGCATGTTACTCGCCATGACGAGTCGAGGTTCTCGTGGAGTCGTGGGGTTTGGTCGAGGTGTTCAATTGAAAGGATCAGGAGGAGGTTGAAGACAGCTGAGCTTGGGTGGGGTAAACAGTAGCTTCAGTCAGGCCAATCAGAAGCTTCAGATTTATCCACCCTCCAGACGTCATAACCGAGATGGCGATGAATTCAACTGTGATGCGATGGGAGCATAAGTCAATTCAATAGTGAGTTTAATAGTCAAACAAGTAAATCGTGTCAGTGACACTAATCTACACTTTTCCCTACTTTAATCCAACCGTTGCCGCTTCAATGGCTTCATCCAGCGTCGTCTTCCCATTAACAACAGCAACATCATCACTTAGCTTATCAGGATCTTTCTCCGCAATTCCCCCAGGCAAAAAGCACAAGGTCATCTCAACCCAATCTTTAACAATCTGAGGAGCAAACATCTGACCAAAAAATTTGGGCAATTGATATCTCTCAACCGCCTTAACCTCTATATGCTTATCCAAAGCTTGCGAAAATGCCTTTTGCACGTCCAGTGGAGAATACGGCTGCGGTCCGTGAAGCTCGTAAATATATGGTTTGATGGGAGGTGACCACTCTCTGGTGAGTTCATTAGCAAGTGAATGCCCGATATCTTGGGCGGCAACCATAGCGCATCTGAAGTCCAAGGGTGTAATAGTTGAGAAGAAGAATGGCTCTGGGCCCTTGAGCGATTCCACCGATATGGTCCAATTCTCCATGAAGTATGCGCATCTAGCAAAGATGATCTCGGGAATATCCGCCGACCTCAATAGCTCTTCCGAAATATGATTCGTCTTGATCTCACCCTACAGATCAAAGTCAGCTATATCGGGCAACTTGGCACATATAACCTACCACGCCCTCTGCAAACTCAGCACCCATGCTGGACAGCAGAACAAGCCTCTTCACACTACCAGATTTCTCGACAGCGTCACGTATGTTGTTCGCAACGGTCTCAGCATGGGCAATGATGTCGCGACCATCGTAGGCGGGTGGAAGACAAGCGAGGACGGCATCAGAGCCAGAAAAGTCCAGGGTATACGCGTCGCAAACGTCACCTTGAACGGCGATGAGGTTGTCAACAGAATTGAACTCGTCGGGGACTTTCTTTAAATCACGATACAAGGCTTTGATTCTGACTGATTTATCTTGCAATAGCAACGACCGGATGGCTGCTGCGCTGGTCTTCATGCTAGCGGGGGCGATTGTTATCTGCATTGTGGTTGATTTTGGATGTGGAAGTCAGAGACTGCGGTCTGATTATCGATATTGTTAGATAGAGCCTTGACCTAAACTATTAAAGTTGTCGATCATAGATTAACACAATGCTCTTTTGAGTGATAATACGTGTCGTTATTGGATATCTTCATATCACAAGGGATGTCAGTGGCTGAACTCTGACGTCACCACTATCCCTTCAGTCAGGTCTCAGGAGGCTCTGATCCAAATTAGTACGGTACATACTGGCCCTAATAAACGCCGATGGTTAAACAAAAGTCCGAAGTTCATGTGTGAGTGTGAGTGTGGACTGCAGACTACAGTTGGCAACTAACGGCGAGCCCGGGCTGTCAATCTCAAAAATGCAAAACAACCAAAGATATCTCTCACCCTAACCCTTACAATTGCCGTAGAAGGTAACCCGACTTTCCCGTCTGAATTCCTCGGATCAACAATCCCTTTATGCAGGGTTTTTAGCGATCGGCATGTTTGACTGCCTGTCTCCTCGGCAGTTGAGTCCAAGACGCCAAGGCCAAAACTCAACACCATGCTGCAGCATCACCATCTCGTGATAATACCTCGGAGCGTACCCGGGAGACGTCTGAGCTGGACCAGTTTAATTCTCCACTAAAATAGGCAACAACATAAAGCACATTACCCCGTCTCATCCAGTCCACATAATCTCCGCCAAAGCAAAATCCCCATGGAGTAGCAGGCCGAGAATTTGACCGAAGATAATTATTCAAACTTGAATTGACCTTGGATAAGGATAAGTCCAAGATGATTTCTCTGGCGGTGAAACCTAGCTCAGGACTGACGTGCAAACCCCTGATTGTTCTATTCCATCTTGAGCTTTGGTGCATCTAAAATTCGTCTACCCAGAACTAAAAGATAGCTGCACCAAGGGTCCCGTAGTTGGCGGAAATAATAATAAAAAACCCTGTGTACAGAGCCTCAGGGTCGAACTAAATGCAATTAAGTAACAAATACTACAAACCATCACGACTTGACTTCAAAATGAAACGTTTCGTCGCCAGTTAGCTGATTGACCTCTTGAAAACACCATCTCCGTACCGGCGCCGCTGAGGGATTACCCCTGGTGAGAGACAGATTCTAGAAACTGAACCACTACCAAAGAAGCAAAAATCGCGCCACTAGACGGCATCAAACATCGTGATCTTCATCAAAAGAGAGGCTCTGCGGTACGATCCACTACTTGGCGCCCCGTGCACTCGGCTCTTGCGAAAAAAAAGCGCGAAAAAAAAAAGAGACGAAGACGAAGAAGAATCCAAAGTGGAGAATCACCAGAGCACACCCCCCAGCGGAGCCCCAAGTTAGGTGGCATTGAGTGCAGCAGTGGGTAATCTTTATTCTGTAGCCTAGACTAAAGTTACAGTTACGGTTGCAGTACTGCGATAAACCCGGTCATGGCATGTTTTTTTATTCCCTAGGCCAGCCGTTGAATAAATCGGTATCTCCGGGCAAACTCAATCCCACATTGTAGTAATTGCCAAGAAAAAGCCCCGCGTTCAGCTCTCTGCCCAGACACCATCGATCGCCCAGCAACGGGTTCTTCGGGAGATGTCTTGGCCATGAACAAAGACAGACCAAAAAACGCTCTGGAAAAGACCAAGAAAACAGGGGTTAGGCGGGATGTGACATCTAAAAGGTTGCAGAATGACGCAATGGATTAAGGGAATAAGCAGGACTGGAGCAAAAAAAAGGAGCCTCCATCTTCTTTGTTCCCATGGAGTCATGTCATTGTGGAGTCCTCTCTTTAGCTTCGTTTTCAAGAATTGTGCTGCCTGGACTTGGACTTCGCTCATCACCGATTCGTTCTCGATTGGGGGAGCCGTAAGTTTGACCTTGGTTAGTTTCTTTGTTTCTGTTGGTTGGATCTTTTTTCTTCTGTTCCCATGCCGCCCTAGAAGTGGGTTTGTCAAGCCTTGATGTTGTACCAAAATCCCACGACGTCATATTATACGTCCGATCGGCCGAGTCAGCTTCCGGGTGTGGCTGAACAGGCTTTGCCATTAGAAGAAATACCGTCGGTACACCATCAAAAAGTGCCAAAAGATGATCATGGATCAGGATGCACCCCAGGCTTGATCAGCACCTCTCCATGCGCAATGAAATAACCACAATCGTTAAGCTTGTCTACTCTAGGCAAGTCCTCACATCTCACCCAACAGTGGTTTTGCAGAATATACACTGCAGTAGAGCAAGCTAAGACCCCCCCTGACCGTTGATCTCGTGTCGTTTGTCCAACTCCCGGATAGAACGGCTCTACTCCCACGCATTCTCCACACACAACCCGCCCTTCTCCACGCCCTCGACACCCATCTGGGGGAGTGGCATGTCTTTTCTACGTTTCCATGGTTAACCAACAGTGATGTCAAGAGTGGATTCTCTCTTAATTTTCTTCAATACTGGTATTAAACACAATGGGTGGCTGATCCCCCAGCTTTTAAATATGGAGGGCTATCCCCATACCGTTCAACCTTATTGACACCTCCCAACCTTTACTCCCCAAACTCTACTGGGTTACACTCTTCAATCATGCCGACTCAGTTCTCTGAAGACCCTCCACAGGTCATCAATCACGATGACCTGCACATCGCCAACTCTCGCCTCCAGCAGCATCACCTCGAGGGCTCAACAGACCACAGCAGTGACGAGAGAAACGCCAACGTTCATAATGCCAATGGCGCCGGTCTCGAGAAGCTGGGTACCTACGACAAGTACGAAATTACAGAGGATGACTGCTACGATGAGCTTGGCTACTCATACCCCAAGTGGAAGAAGTGGTACATCCTCACTGTCGTCTTCTGGGTCCAGGTCTCAATGAACTTCAACACTTCGCTCTACTCCAATGCTATTCCCGGTATTTCGGAAGAGTTCAACGTTAGCGCCCAGGCTGCTCGCTGCGGTGCTATGATCTTCCTTGTTCTTTACGCCTTCGGCTGTGAGCTTTGGGCTCCTTGGTCAGAGGAGTTTGGTCGCTGGCCCATCATGCAGGCTTCGCTCTTGCTTGTCAACATCTGGCAGCTCCCCGTCGCTCTGGCGCCCAACTTTGCTTCCATCATGGTCGGCCGTGCCCTTGGTGGTCTCTCATCGGCTGGTGGTTCCGTCACACTGGGTATGATTGCCGATATGTGGGAATCGGATAACCAGCAGTACGCTGTCGCATATGTCGTCTTTTCTTCCGTCGGTGGCTCAGTCCTGGGTCCCATCGTCGGTGGTTTCTGTGAACAGTACCTCGCCTGGCGCTGGTCTATCTGGATCCAGCTTATCCTTGGCGGATTCATCCAGATTGTTCACTTTTTCACCGTCCCCGAAACCCGAAGCACCATTCTTATGAACCGCATCGCCAAGAAGCGCAGAAAGGAGACAAACGCCAACGTCTGGGGTCCCGATGAGCTTGTCCCCTTCCGTGAGCGTTTCTCCGCCAAGGAGGTTCTCATCACCTGGATCCGTCCCTTCAAGATGTTCCTCACCGAGCCTATTGTCCTAGTTCTGTCTCTCCTCTCTGGTTTCTCCGATGCCCTTATCTTCATGTTCATCCAGTCTTTTGCTCTGGTGTATGGACAGTGGGATTTTAATGCTTGGCAGATTGGCATGACTTTCTGTGCCATTGGTGTTGGTTATGTCATTGCCTGGTTGGCTTTCATCCCTGCCATCAAGAAGAATATCAAGGAGCGCAAGAACAACCCCGATGATGAGCGTGCTCAGTATGAGTCGCGTTTGTGGTTCTTGCTCTACACCGCTCCTTGCCTGCCCATTGGCCTCATCGGTTTTGCCTGGACTATTCAGGGTCCTCCTATTCATTGGATTGGCTCTATGATCTTTGCTGCTATTGTCGGCATCGCCAACTATGCTATCTACATGGCCACCATTGATTACATGATTTGCGCTTGTAAGTACTTCGCAACACACTATTCATTCCAGTCACTAACACATTTTAGACGGCCCCTACGCTGCTTCAGCCACTGGAGGCAACGGCTGGTCTCGAGATTTCTTGGCTGGTGTTCTCACCGTTCCCGCCACACCTTTCTTCTCCAACATTGGTGCTGATTCAGGCAAGAACCTGGAGTACGCTTCAACCATTCTGTTCTGTATCTCTTTCGTCCTTGTCGTCGCTGTCTACGTCATCTACTGGAAGGGTCCTGCTCTGCGAAAGCGATCACCCTTCGCTCAGAAGCTGGCTGGTGAGCGTCAAGAGGCGGCTGCAGAAGGACGTCGCGGCAGTGTTGCCTACGATACTAGACGCAGGAGTAAGTCTTTTGACCCTATTTATGCAATAACAGAAGCTAACAATCATTCAGGCTCAGCTGGAACCTCCGATATTGAACGACCTGCTACTACACAGCGTCCTAGCTATGCTCGTCAATACAGCAACTCGAACCGCTTCTTTGGCGAGAACCGTGTCACTCCTCGTCAAACTCCCAGAGGAACCCCTTCGGCGAGTCGCCGTAACAGTAATGTCCGAAACCATCACCATTAAACATGGAGGTGGTAGTATTGGTGTTGTGGCATGGTTGAGGATGATGTTGTGGGCAGTCGAATGATACCCTGTTTTTTAAGCGAGTTGAAGAGGATGTTCATGTATATACAAATCTATGAGTATTTATGACTGATGATTGATTACATCTATTCGTATCCGGTGACATGCGCCTTGCTGTTTCGACAAACTTCTTTAATCTCTGGGACTCTCGAGACAAGCTATTAAGCAAGAACCCAGAGATTGATATCGAAGGAATTAGTTCTTTGACTAAACTGACGTCATTGTGCCAGCTGGGAGATGACTGGATCAGTTACGTGCAAACAGACATTTGTGCAGGGGGTATGTCAATATGATGGTTCTTGACGTGCTTATGAAGGATTGACCAGATATCCACATTAACAGGTCTGGTTATCTTATCACGAAGGATTTCAAGCGACATCCATACCTGGACTGCCTGGTTAGTTTGTGGAGTATGGTCATTCTATTTACATACATATGCCTTCTTGGTAATCTTGATAAGGAAGTGAGGTGTTATCCATAAAAGAAGATAGACATGGACATGATAAATTCACGAATGTTAAATCAGTACTGCTTTTCGTCTCATTTTGAGGATTGAAAGGCTAAATTTCCATCCTAGGATTTTCCCCAGACCACTTGCTTACTTATTATGCCCATTCTTCTATCACAGCTGAGCGTCAGTCTTCCAAACATCCACTGCTACAATCGCATGCTGAGCACAATAAGATTATATATGGCAGAACGATTTAAAGGAGATACTCAATTAGTCTCCAGGGATAATATTAACACGGGAGTTTAAATGCAAGCGCTGGGCTATTGCCTTCTGATATGCAGTCACTGCTTGGCATCTCACCAATGGACTTAAACCTTACAAATCCATGATTAGAAATCACAATGGCACCATAGCACAGCATCCCAACATCAAAACACACCTATAAAAGAACCAATCTATCTCAATGATATCATACATCAACAAAAATCACTTCAATTCAATTTAATCACAGACAGCCAAGTAACAATGGCTCCCATTCGCACCGCCATCATCGGTCTCTCCTCTTCAGCCAAGACATCATGGGCCAGCAACGCTCATCTGCCATATCTCCTCTCCCCGCGCGGTCGTTCCAAGTTCCAAATCGTGGCTCTTCAAAACAGTAGCGTAGAAGCTGCTAAAAAGGCCATTGCGGACTATAAACTCTCCCCGGAAACAAAAGCTTACGGTACACCCGAGGATCTTGCTGCTGATAAGAATGTTGAGCTCGTTGTTGTAGCTACTCGTGTTGATGTCCATCACTCAAGTGCTCTTCCTAGTGTGAAAGCTGGTAAGGCGGTTTACTCTGAGTGGCCTTTGGCTCAAGATGCCGAACACGCGCGGGAGCTTGCTGCAGCGGCTAAAGAGAGCGGTGCTCGAACCCTTGTCGGTCTACAGGGTCGCTTTGCACCACCCATTAAGAAGATTCGTGACCTCGTGAGAGAGGGGCGCATTGGCAAGGTTTTGAGTAGTGAGCTTCATGCAGCTGGAGGAACGAATGATCGCGAGATCTTGCCGTCATTCTTGCAGTATTTCACTCAACGTGCCGTGGGCGGGAACATCTATACCATCGGCTTGGGACACAGTAAGTCATGACAGTGAGTAGCAAGACAATAGACTAACAAACTCTAGTCTTTGACCAATTCCAATACATCATCCGAGACATCTCCAACTTCAAGGGCCGTCTACATAATCAAAGACCAAACATCAGGGTTCGCGACCCAGCCACAGGCGAAATCACAGGAACTATCACATCCGACGTCCCCGACATTATCTTCGCAACAGGCACCCTTGAAGAATCAGAAATCTCCCAGAAGGATGCCAGCGTACTCATCCGCTTCCGTCGCGGCCAGCCCTTCCCGGGCGAACCACACTTCTCCCTCTCCATCAACGGTGAAAAAGGCGAGATTAGGCTCAGAGTCATGGGCGGAACATCTTTACATGCAAGTGGAATCTCTTCACCTGTAACTCTCGAGGTTCATGACTTTGAGACGGACAAGGTGGAGGAGATTGAGTGGAAGTGGGAAGATTGGCAAGAGGAGATTCCTATCATTTCGAGGAGTGTCGCTGCGGTTTATGATCAGTTTGCTGAGGGCGGTAAGGAGGGACTGGTTTCGTTTGATGATGCTTTGCTTCGACATGAGCAGCTCCAGGGACTTCTTGAGGAGTGGGATGCAGACAAAGCCAAATGATTCGACCATCGGAGCAGTGTGGAAGCGGAAGCTTTGAGTGGGCTGGGCTGTAATCGTTTGAATACAATCGAGAGGTTGATCTCTGTTTTCACTCGGATCGTCTTGACTGAATAGCCCCAATCGCAAGTTCAAAATCATGGTGTCTTCATTCAACTATTCCATGCATACTAAGAGTGAAAATCAGGATCATAACTCGCAGAGTCTCTTCTCGAGCCTTGTCATTGAACGTAAGTCATTAATGGTACATATACCACATTACGCATACCCCGTCAACGCATTCCCGTGTCGTTGATCCATGTTAATAATTAATACCTCGGCTTCTGCCTCTCTTTGAAACCGTATACTTCCCCAGGCACACAAGACCAGGTCCAATTACTGGTCAAATTCACCTGCATACAGCAACTCGCCACGCTTTCCGTTCATAGTGTTCCAAAGGTCACGCTCCTGAAGGAGAGTATCTCTCTTCGAATGGAAATTATCGAGTTCAACCTTTTGTTGCTCCCGCTCAAGTTGCACTGGACATTGTTAGCATATGCATACTGAGTGCAAGCAGCTTACTTACCATGCAAAGATACAACTGCTCTCTTGCCAGACCAAAGAGCATGAGGAACATTCGTAGAGCCATCCGTGTTGGCATCACCAACGGCGTAGATACCAGGCACATTGGTCACCATTCCAGCTGTGTCGTTGGCCACCAAACGATCAGCAAGCAGCTTGACGCCTGCCTTTTCTCCAACGTGAGACCTCTGCTCATTAGGAAAGTCAACGAAGAAAGCGGCACGTTCAACAGCATCCCCCTCAGTGAACTCAACGCTGAACAAGTCGAACTCAGGAACCGAGGGAAGACTTGGGTCTTTGTTACCCGTTGCACCATCCTTCAAACGCTTGACCTCCGTGATGGTTCGGTTATCGACAGTGACATTGTGAAGCTTGAGATAGTCCTGCCACCTAGGGAGATCCTCATCTGCCAACTTCCTCGTTGCGCTGTCATCGGAGCCGTTGACAAACGCGACAATGTCGGTGTTGAGGGTCCGCACTTCACGAACCAGACCAGCAACCTTATTCAGCGGAGCAAGAAGACCGAGAGTTTGGTTGGCGTGCTCGTTGCCGTCACACCAGGGGCACCAGTAGATGCCCTTGCCCCAATTCTCCACGACGCCGGGTGTGGTAGGAATAATGTCCTTGAGACCAGTGGCTACGACAACCTTGCGAGCAGTCAGTTTGTCGTTGCGCCCGCCAGGGTAGGCGACCGAGACGGTGAACCAAGTGTTTTCATCGGCATGGCTCTCGATGTCTGTGACGGTTCCGTTGCGCATTTCTACCGAGGGGTAGTACGAGATTTGATTGCGAGCGGCCCAGCGGTAGTAGGCGGGTTGGACACCTGTTATAGTCAGTACATGTATGTTGAAGATTGGAGATTTCTTACCATCGAAACCAAGAACATCGTGCATGTGACGCGTAGGCCCGTTTCGATACTCTCCCGAGTCAATCAAAAGGGCATTTCGACGCACGCGAGCAAGAGCGCTTAGAGCAGATAGACCAGCAGGACCGCCTCCGATGACGATGGCATCGTAATTTGTCTCAGGGATCACAGAAGCAGATGACTTGCCCCGAGCGATGGCGGCAGCATTGCCGAGGGAAAAGAGGGCTGAAAGGGCGAGTGTTTGAAGGAACCGCATGATGAATATTAATGTTGAAGTAAGATGTACGGAAGAAGTTGTGATGTACAGAAGAAGTTGGTTGTCCCAAGTATCAAACGCTTGAAGCTCCTGCTCGTTATATAGGAAGTCATTGCCATGTCTAATTAGCCTGGGTCCATGTCTGTGATACCTGCCACAGCAGCATCATCTCGGACAAGTAAGGTGATCTCCCTCAAGCAAGATATCCGCATCTTTCTGATTCGCCAATCCCAAGATCCCCGTCAGGCTTGTCGCTACGGCAGTTCAAAGATCGTCAACGCTGTGGGCCAGCTGAGACACGGCGCGCATTTCAGCTCTCCATCTTCCGCAAGGCTTGGCCATTCACGAAACGTCGTGAGACAACAAATAGTTCCCGTAGGTGATAAATTTCAGCCCATTACGCATTGTAATCTGCAAGAGACTCGTTCTAGCATGCCAAGGCTCTCTTGGATAAGACATGGTGGGACGGGATGCGCGGGACTTACGCTAGCGTTACCTTAGTGTAGAGCTGAACGAGGAAGCTAATAATGAGATTAATGAGCGGGGTTGGGATTGTTTACTGCTGGGAAACCTATCAATTGGACTTGTCAAGGGACCTTTGAAGAGTTGCTTGACCGGGAATGCCTTCAGGTCAATTAGCTAACCCTGTAGAGGTTGGGTACCTTTGCATTTTCTCCAAAAATGACAAGACAGCTAAAATTCCGATCGAACCGTTGTAAAACTTCATGCGAAAACAGAAAGCATACAAAAGAATTACAGTTTTAGGATTGGACGATCTCTTCAAGCCCTCAATAGCCTTGTATCATGCTCATTCTAGGCCGCCTAGCCAATCTTGGCCACAATTCTTGCCAATGCAAAGTTTCTAAATGTCGTAGGCTCCAGTAAATAAACATCTAAGAAACAAGTTATTCCAAGAATGAATAGGCTCAGCCAGGCATTAATTCAAAACGAGTTCAGAAAACACAAAGTCAATGGAGGGGCTGACAAGACATATTCGAGAGAAAAACTGACGTTTGGAATAATAACCACACATGAGCCATAACAAAATCGGGCATTCGTTAAGTATCAACGTTACTGATTAGATGTACCCACAAGGACCCATTCCGTGGTGAGATGACTGTCTCAAGGACCTCAGCTCAGGCGTAGGAGCCCAAACACGCCTGGGCATTCCTTTGGTACACCTGTAAAGAACTATTTCCCAGTCAGTGATACAGACTTGCTTCAGCTACGCCACTATATCCTCCTGCACAAAGCTGGAAGTAACTGTCTCGCGAACCATCGCTGTGGAGACTCACTGGGTCCGACAAGAAAGAAACAGAATCATGTGTAAGACCAGGCCATTCCACAAAGATAAAATGACAAGTCAAATAAATAATGCTTATATGATTGGTATATATCCGAGTAAAACTGCTAAACAACCCACAATGCAGCCCGTGAATGCTATTCCTACGATGCACCAAATGCCACTAACGACTCCATAACAACGCCGCTCCATCAAACCATGCTCCTCCAAACCCAAAATGGTGTATGACGTGAGTAATCTTGCTCTATGGCTGACTGTCTCTCTGTCTCTCTGTTCTATTGCGAGCGAAAATGCTCGTGCTGTCTGTTTCTTTGCGCCCGTCTACCTGACTCCTAGTCCCAGAGTATCCAGCCTGCCCTCTCTGCTGGTCCGTGGCGGGGTTCATCCACACTAAGCGCCTTCTTGGGAACACTAGAAAGCTGATGAACTTCATATGGCTCAGGATCGCTTGCATCTGTGTCGTCTCGATGATCGCTGGAACGACCCGCCTCACTCGTGTCTGCTTCTTCCGTCGCAGACGTAATGTTGCCTCGTGTTTGCAGCGTCGAATCTGTTCGAGGTTCTGGCGTCCCTCGGTCGGACTCGTCCAAGACTGCTTGCGAATCACTATCCTCATCTGCAGAGGTCTTCAATGGTGGAGTGATGGGCTTCGAAAAGTTAAAGGTCGGGTTCGCCTCTTCAGCATCGACCACAGCTGAGAGTGTGGTTCGAGTATGAAGATGGACCTGAGATCGCGATGCCCGCTTAAGGCGAGGAGCCTTGCGTTGTGCGGTGGGAGACTGACTCCGGCGAGACTCCATTTCGCGAAGCTCCTCTTGCTCCGTCTCGTCATCCGTAATGTTGTTGTCGAGCAATAGCCACTGGCTTGGAGGCACGTGCAAACTGCTTCCTGACTTGCGACGATGGCGCTTTTGGTTCTTGACCTCTGCGGTCGGTTCAGCCACTGGCTGTCCAGGTTTAACTCTTACTGGCAGCTTGAGCGGGATGTTTCCAGCGGTCACATTCAATCGCCGAAGATCACGCTGGCTTTCCGAAAAGACCACTCGGGCGCGAAGTCGGTGAACAGCTCGATCCAAAGCTAGCTCAATAGCGCATCGGTCGCGCACTCGGCTCAATTTGGGCCATGTCGCCCGCTCGCCCATGAGGCATGCTCGCATCATGAACTCGGGGCTGGGGTTTCGCATCAATTTAGGCAAGTCGTTTATGCTCATCTCGGGAAGAATGTTGATGTCGCCAGAGTACTTTTGACTCAAGACACTCTGGAACTTTGTTGCGAGGTTGGGCATGATGCCCAGCTCAGCCAGAAAATGAAGTCGGTGCAAGGCCTCGTCTCTTGCAAGCGACGTCAATGTGTATAGCCAATCGTAATCTTCGCCACTTGTCTGTTGGCTGGGTTCTGGTTTCCTGTGAGGCGACAGATGGTCGTCCTTTGCAAGAAAGGGTACGACATGGGGGTTGACTTGAGACACAATGAAATGGTTGACGTTGAACATCTCAGACAAGCGCGTCATTGGCAAATCATTATCCACAGACCCATCAATCCATCGTTGAGGCGTCGGGTTCCATGGTTGATGCTCGCCTGTAATCGGGTCTTTGACGAGTAGTGGCGCGGCATTAAAGACGAGGGGAACAGAGCATGAAGCGGCGACAGCGGACCAGATCATGACATTTGGCGCAGTGACGTAGTTTAGCAGACGCGGGAGTTCGTACATGGACGCTGTCGAAACACAGATGTTGAGAATACGGCGTGTTCGATTGTAAGCCTCTTGAAAGGTCATGTCGCCCATCAAGCCTCTCATCACTCGAGTCAGATGTTTGATGTCAGACCAACTCCCTTCTGTCAACAGCCGGCGCAAGTTGCTCCAGACGCCATCTTTGCCGGTGGGATCTTCGAATACGGAAAGATCTCCATAGGGAAACTCTTCAATGAGCACAGGAATCTCCTCGTCAGTTCGTGTGCACATGGCGGCGCACACGATACTGCCAGCGCTTGCGCCTGAGATGATTCTTGGCAGCAGCTGTGCTTCGAAGAGGGCTTTGAGCACTCCAATATGCGACATGCCAAAGGTGCCACCGCCAGACAAGAGTAATGCGCTTCGGCCATAACTCTGGCGGGCAAACAGAATTCCTTCAAGCAAATCCCGGTGTTCCACACCTTGGTCAAGTCGACTCTGAGTGACCACAGCGTCGATAGTTTTTATGGTAGATTCGACGTATCGTTCGATAAGATGTTTCGTTCCTGAGTAGGAATGTCGGTAGAGATCGACATTATCCATGCCACCGAGATCTCGAGACAGAGCGGTACGGATCAAGTGCATCATGGTATGAACGTCGCATTTGGTTCGGGCTTCGTCAAGGGCCTCGAGTCGCTCTTGGATCAATTCGGGATTGTAGTCGCCCGAGGAGGAATCGCGCTTCCACTCATCGTTGCCTTCAAGGCTATCGAGCTCTTTCGCAGCAGTCTCCCATTGAGCGTGGGACTCGGCCTGAGGTGGTCAGTAAGGAATCGCAACATGGAAACAAGACAACCCACATTCTGCATGCGCAAGCACAGCATTCGCTTCCTCTCTTCTAGCTGCTTGATCTTCAAGCGTTGATCTTCCGTCAAGCCATCTTTACACCACTGCCATGTATCGTTGGCCTGTTTTATAGCCTTCTGGAGGGTATTTACAACAGGAACCGAAGAAGTGGCCGAGGACGGCCGTTTCGCTTTCGTGTTGGACTTGGCGGCCGATTTTGTAGACTTTCCGTGGAGGACAGGAACCGCACGGGTTTGAAGAAGAAGATCGGCCATTATGAAAGCCCACGCGGGTGAAGCGTGGGTTCAGAGGTCGTTTGCGATGGGAGGCGGTCGAGGCGGAGAGGACGAGTTTATAGCATGGCAGGGAGCGTCGATGTTTCTTCGTACAGGTTCGATGTTCAGGGTCGCGGGGAGTCGGAGCAGGTCGCTGTTAGAAGTATTGTTCGAACAAGTCGTCAGATATGAGGAATCGAGGTCACAAGTCGACAAGCGGTTGTAGGTGCGGTCAAGACGGAAGTGGTGGGGGGTTGACGGAGGGGGCGCTGAGACAATAGAGGCAAGCGCAAAGAAGGAGCAGATCCCCGAGAGAAAGAGAGACAATTTCAAGGCAAGGAGAGGTTCTAGAGGCGAAAAGGTGAAGATCTTGAGGTGGTGATACTCGATAGTGACTAGAATGATGAAATTGGATCTTCTTTGTCTTTAGTTTAGAGTTGGGGGAGGAATTTCGTTGGGTTTAGGAAGGAACCCTCATGACCCATGCCTGCAAATCAATGGATGCCCATGCCCGAATGGAGTCCACTTTCCGAAAAACAGGTGCCAAGGCCATTTTTCCCCCACCAGATTCAACGTGGGGAAACGGCCCAGCTCAGCGCTGTCAACCACTAAATGCCCTGTAATTGCCTATTAATTCACTGTTTTGCAGTCTGATTACTCGCAGATAAAACTGTTGGTTTGGCCCAACATAAAAGATCACCTCTTTTATTGCCTGATACTCAAGTGTCATCCCCAGCAAACATCTGACCTTTCGTTTCCAGCCGCAAATTCAATAATCGCATCCATTTCAGGGCAGCTTCACCGCCTGGAGGGAGGGTCGGCGTCCAATCACAGCGCTAAATGCAGCAGCCCTTACAGGGGCACGTGGTGCATGTTCCCAAGTGTGGCTGCTGCTAAATCTGGTTGGCCTATAACGCGTCATGAATCGTCCCCGTCGTTCCGTTGTTTGTGCATTCACATGTCAGTGGACCAGGTTGTTCTGCTTCGTTATTGGACTCTCCAGGTTTCTTTGAGTTGAGTTCCCGTGGGGAAGAGCCGATGTTCGGCAGGTGATTACAGCAGAAGTCTGGGGAATTTGCGGGGAGACTTTGAAGCAGGAGGTGAGATGATATGATGCTTGAGTGAGGTTATCGTTAAGTGATTCTGGACAAGAAAATGGAAAGGAATGCAAGTTGCGGAAAATTGCATCATGGCTGATCGTATTTTCTTCAATGTGACCCTCCAGCCTTGTATTCATGCACTCTCCCGTCGAGAAATTCCGAGCTCCGAGTCTCAACAATCTGTGTCTGTTCTCTGCAGCAGCCAGCAGCTGAATCAAACTTGAGACATGGGCTGACTCGTCTGGCTTGGAGTGGTTGACTCAGGGTCAGCTGCCTGAGTCTGCCTCCGAGGTTCCGCGTCAGACGAGGCGATCTGTACAGGATCGAGATTCGTCCCTCACAGATCTGCAACAAAAGTTCAAGGAAGCCGAAACACTGACGAAAGCTTGGCCGGGGAGAATTGATAATCCTTGCCGATGATCGTTTTGTGAGCTTCTAAACTGAGCAAACCCTCCGGCGACTTCGTAATTGCTGGATAAATGTCGGGGTATTTGGGTTACTGCGGATTTTCCCACCAGAGATTCTAGCTTGAAGGTCTAGATTACCTTGAGGTCTTCAGTCTAACCTTATTTGCTATCACTGACGTATTGTTTTGTTCGTGTAAGTTGTAGCTCTACTTTTTGTTATTTTTCGTCGCGTTCATCGGGTTGTTACATGCATTATGCATAACAGACTTACCCATGTCTGTGTTGCAACAGCTGCCCCTCAATCGGAGCTGTTCTACCGGAGCTTTTTGGACAGTCGTTCACCAGCTTGAGTCGTTTGCTGTAGCTAAAGCTGTCCAAATCTACTGAGCTTGAAGCTCCTATAGGGTACTAATTAACAAACCGAAGCAAGGAATACCATCATAAACCTCATTCCAAAGCTTCATCTCCATCAGCTGACCCAACACGTGCAATCTTACTGAGCCACTGGCAAAGCTCCCCCTCTTTCGTCCTACGCAAATTACGTTATGGTGACGCCGCACACACGATATCGTCGCGTTACTTGTGCCTCCCCCGCATCAATACCTGCTTTTCTGTAACAATCTCAGGCAGTCGACATGTCATGGATGACGTTGTGTAGCTTTTTTCCTTTGTTTTGTTACATGTTGCTTACCCGAGCGAGCGCCTCAGGCATGCCACAGTCAATGACTGAATGCGGCGCAGGCATGAAGCTCCCGCCTCTTTTTAAAGCTCCCCGCCCGCAGGCTCCGCACTCTCAACTCTTTAGCTTACATCGTCCTTGGACTTGAAGATATCGAATACATCAATTTCGAATAGCTTCACCTGATCATCGTCGCAATGGAGAACGTTATTGAGGCTTACAAGACCCACGGAGGAGTCTCTCCCATTCCGACTGTTGTCCGTACGTTACCTTCCATGTTCCATCACCAGCTTCACGCCACCCAATACTAACAACACCACAGCTGAGCCGACTCACTACCAGACCATCGGCCACAATGGAGTCCGCGCTCTATGGGTTCTCTTCGTTGCCATGACCGTCGTCTCGGCCATCTTCGCCCTTCTGTCATGGAACGTTGCCGTTCAGCGTCGCGTCTTCTACTTCCTCACGACATTGACTACTCTGATCTCGGCCCTTGCTTACTTCGCCATGGCATCTGGCCAGACATCCTACTTCAACTGCACCAGCGTTCGAGACCACCACAAGCACGTTCCCGACACCCATCACGACGTCTGCCGACAGGTCTTTTGGGCTCGCTACGTCGACTGGGCTATTTCTACGCCCATCCTTGTTCTCGAGCTTAGCTTGTTGGCCGGTATTGACGGTGCCCACACCATCTTTGCCATTGTTGCCAACGTCATCTTTGTCCTCGCTGGTGCCTTCTCTGCTGTCGGCCACGCCAACACTGCTCAAAAGTGGGGATGGTACGCCATCAGCATTATCGGCTACCTTTTCACCATCTGGCACGTCGCTGTTCACGGCTCCCGAACCTCTCGAGCTCGTGGCACCAAGATTGCCCGCCTCTTTGGCTCCATCTCCGTCGCTGCTCTGATCCTCTGGACCGTGTACATTGTGTAAGTTTATTCGCCTTTGTTGTATCAATTGACAGGAAGCTAATGTCGCGACAGTGTCTGGGGTGCTGCTGGTGGTGCCTGGAGGGTCAAGGTCGGCACCGAGGTCGTCATCTACGCCGTTCTCGATGTCCTCACCAAGGCTGTTCTCGGTCTCTGGTTGATCACCGCTACCCGTCAGAACCGCGACACTACCCCCGAGATCGGTGGCTACTGGGCCAATGGCGCTGGTGCCGAGGGAACCATCCGGGTTGGTGATGACGACGAGGGCGCTTAAATGCAGCCACTCAAAATCTCAATCGAGTCCGCGGAATTCCTCCGCATTGGACGAGGGTGTTTTACCATCCACACAACCACGTCTCCATCCACCATTCCCCACGGTGGTACTTATTGAGCCCGAGCCAGTCGGTGCTTGGAATGATCAAGATTGTATGTTTTTGGAATGCGCTGAAAGATGTGCATTGAGAAGGGAAAACAGGGCGTTGTGGGCGTCTTCGACATAAGACATGTGTGATGTACGGTTACGATTCAAGTTTAGCATTAATTCGATGGAACATGCGTATGACAGCGAAGCGCTTCGGTGTTTGTGAGAATGCATTAATTATATGGTGTTCCAAATTCATGCAGAGGTAATTCCTTGCGTGGACAATCACGCCCATCCTGCCCTCCAGTAGAAACCTCTTAACATCTAGCCGCGTTCAAATCAATTGTATAGTTAAACAGCCTTTCACCTCGCTTGTCTCCTTTTTATTCGAAATTAATGCTAGCTAACATATACGTAATCTTGTCGTTGCCAAGCCCATATCACGCGGAGTGGTATAGTACCGAATCAACTCTCCGGTCTCGTGAATCAGGATCCATGGGAGCTCTTCGCAGAAAGCATCTTCGCGATTTGAACATTTCCCACGCGGGTAGCAAGTGACAAAGGTGTCATGCCCCGATCGTCCTTTGCATCCTTGTCGACGTCGACCGTTCGCAAGAGCACCCGCGCGACCTCGGTTGAGTTGTAGACGACACAAAGATGCGGCAGAGTCCAACCACCAATCCCCCTCGCGGTAAAATCCCCTTTTCCGCTTTCGATGAGTATCTCGAAGACTTCGGGGCGTTTGAACATGATGGCAAGTTCTAGATGTGAATGCAATCCGATTGGACTTTCATCTATGATAACGTTAGGAAAACTGGCTTCGAAAAAGCGAAGATAGTTAGTAAGCTTACATTGAAAGCTGAGGTCAATGTCGACTCTCGAAACAAGAAGTCTGACTGATTCCAGATCATTGTTTAAGATAGCCTCATATAGACAATCATGTTTGTCCTGAGGGCTGAGGTCAACCCCCGGCATATCAAGAAGAAGTTTGACGATGCTTGTATGCCCTTCACTGACAACCCAGGTCAGCAGAACTCTCCCGTACGCTGAGTCAGGGTAGAGCTTCTCAAGAATAAGTCTTACACAACCTTCTTTACCACTTTTTGCGGCCCAGTAAAGTGGTGATCTAGCGCCCTCGCCCATCCCATCGACAGCATTGGCATTTGCGCCATGCTCAAGAAGAAGTTGCATGCTAGTAAGTTGCCCGTACCGAGCTGCCACAGCGAGAGGTGTCAGGCCAAACGCATCTTGCAGGTCGACAGTATCAGGTTGATTCAGCTCGTGCATCGCATCAAGCAAGCCGAAGCAGGCACACACGTGTAACCCAGTGGTAGGTTGCTGCAGTCTCTTGTCCAAATCAATTAACTGAGATGACCTTCCATCCATCACCAGAAACGCTTGGTGTGAGGCTTGAAATGCATGATCCTGGTCGAAAAAGGCAAAGACTTCAGAAGGCGGCACCCGATGGGCATGTAATCCCCAGTAGCGGGCTGCATATCCGTACAGTGAGTAGTTATCAAGCCTCTTCTCGAACTCAGAACAGCTTTCACTTGGTCCTTCATGGAATGGTAAGAACGAAAGGTATGTGAGGCAGACTCGAGTAATCCGACTATTGGCATCTGGGATCCAAGTCCCTTGCATCTGCTCGAAGAATTCTTGCACAGTATGGTGGGATAGTTGAAACATGTCGGCTCCTTTGTTCACTGCGACGAGGCCCCCGCACGCAGTGATGATGTCCCCGATCTCTGGCAGATTATCTATGTCGATGTCCGGGTCATTCTCCTCCACTGCCAAGGCTTCACGGAGTTGCAGTGTTGTTAACGGCTTTTTGGTATAAACGATCCACATCAGCGCGTCTTTGGCAAGTTCAGCTCGATCGGGGGCATTGCGCTTCTACACGGTGAATGGTGTCTTGGTAGATTTGGTGGCAAGCATCTGAGCCGCTTGGGAGGGTAGTGAGGGCGGCACGAAGCGCTTTCGGAGATCGCTTGTACGCTAGAGACTCGAGATGGAAGTATGCCAACAGGAACCTGTCAGTGTTAGTGAGTCAAGTAACCACAGAGATGAGTAGTCTATTCATACCTTCCGTCGACAGCTCGAACGATCGCCTCTTTGACTTCATCTTGGAGATGGCGACTCCGTGCGACAAACCCAGGTAGGCGGTCTAGATGACTGTCCAGGTATGCCCGCACGTCGTTCTCTGTGGCGCGTACCTCGACCAGTGTAGACTTGGTGAAACAAGCCTCAATGTCGGGAATGTGTCGTGAAGTGCACAGAAGGTTGGTTGAGATGTCAACTTGCAACTGTGCGATTGCCTTTAGCAGCTCGCTGCGGCGCCCATCTACTTCCGGGCACTCGTCAAGAGCATCGATGACGACAAAAACCTTTTCGTACAAACCCGCTACAGAGCGAATGGCCTTGTAGATTGCGTCAAATTTCGGTTTGTAAACTTTTTCAGTTCGCATATCGTACATCTCCTGGATTTCCTTGGGAATGTCACGTCGTCCGGCCACAAGCTGTCTCAACAGGCTCGCCAAAACTTGGACGACACTTTGGTCCGCCTCCAGGTGGTGGTTGAGGTAGAAATAAGCTACGCCAACATTCGGGTCATGGCGAAACTGATTTTCGAGGTCTTCGATCAGGATGACAGAGAGGATGGTCTTGCCCGCACCTGGGATACCCGGACAGAAAAGGGTCTGACCCTTTGTGGTTTTCCAGTCCTTGTATTCGTCCGACTCGAGTAGCCATCCGCCTGTGCCGGGTTCCTTGCGAGACAAGAAGGTATGCTGATCGAGCGTGGAATCGTGAGGGCTGATCCACGTCAAAAGATTAATCCACTTCAAAATTTGGAATCGGTCTTGGTGGTCTTGGTTTGTGTTAAGGCGCTCAGCGCCCTGTTCGGTATTCGTCATCTTGTATGCATGTATTAGGTTTAAAACCAGGCAAGATGAAGGCATGCAGTTTACCTGAACAGCTGGTCTAGCAGATGAGCATGGTAAGGTCGAAAGGACGCGCTTCTTCAGGTCTTCGAGGCTCTCCGGATCGTGTGGCTTCCGTTCAGCGACCCTACAAGTGCTTGTCTGGGGCTTGGTAAGATGGAAAGGTAGTGTCGGTATGAGGAGAAGATGAAGAAAGGAGGTGTCGATGCGAGTGAAGAAGGTGGTCTATGGTTGCTTGGTTTGGAAAGCACGGCGGCAGCGGGATGTCGCGTGGAGCAAGTACAGATGGCGTGCATAATTTTGTGGAAGAACAGGAAAGATGTTTAGGATGGATTGAAATCAATTGAAATCAGAACTATGTCATCTGGTGTTGTTCTCTTAAATCGCAATGTTGATGATGAGCAACTCGTCAAATAGGTTGCACAAATTCAATGGAATTGCCTCTCCAATTAAAGTAGTTGAGATATCTAGACAGATCAACCAACCAGGTCCATCACCAAAGAAAGAATATGCTAACAAAAGCTCGCTTTCTCCGTCGAGAAACGTGGCAGACGACGTTTCCAACTTGGACCAAGAGAATCTTCATGTGAGTCCACCACTACGTGAGATAATTTTAGACATAAGCCAGACTCAAAAGCGAAGTTACTACTCCTCAAGGTTTTAGCTCAACTCTCAGTTTACTCACTCTTATTTCACTGGAACAGCCCTGAGGAACTAGATCTTGCAACTCAGGCCCACTGGATATTAGTCTGAGGGACACACGATGGTATCCAAACGGAAATAATGGAACCAACAGCTGTTTACTCAATATGAGTTTTGCCACTTAACACCGCTCACACTTCCGTATAAAATGCGCATGTGGACTTATTCTCTCAGTTTTTCTCCTCTGTTTTTAGCTCAAGTTGCAAAAATGCTCGTCGAAGATCTGACCAAGCTGCGAGACGGCATACGGTTCCTCAAGTACGGCGACCTCCGAGCCGCCATTCGAGGAGAATCCGTCCCTGAAGAATTCCCCCATGACTTAACCACCAAGTGTCTGGTTGCTGGAATTCGCCATCATGATGGATTTGCGCAAGACCTGCGCAGAAAAACGCTGCATCCATCTGTGAAACGGGCCCTCAACGCTCGAGACATCATGAGTAACCGAGTTCCTACTATGGATCGACCTGAATCCATCCCGTACTGCTTCTGGCATCCTGATGTTCCCAACGAAGACACCTTGCGGCAGCTTTTGCGGGATTATCCGACTCCCCTGATGCGGTACCAAGTTGGCCGCGCGTGTGCCGCAGGAGGGTATACAGAGCTATACAAGGAGCTGGATCTTCTGCCTGATGTTGCCATTGCTGAGGAAGCTCGAGACAACCTATCTCACAGCAAAGAGATTTACAACATGGTGATGATCGCACCTGTTAGGTATCACGCTATGGACGACTACAATCACTGTCTGATCGACAACCCAACACCCGGGGCATTCCTCAACGCTGACACATGCGTGAGATCGACTCTGAGCAAGAGACAGCCGGTAAACCCTCACCTCTTCCCTCCCCCTCTTGACATTACCGAGGATTGGTGTTTGGGTGCAGAAGGTACACGATTGGAAGAGCTCCCGATTCCAGATGATGTGATCTTTTTGTTCTACAATCCGCTACCGCTCGATCTTCCCGTAATGAACAAGGATATCCTCATTCTCTTGGCTGCGTTCCACGGAAACATCGATCGATATGTCCGATTGCGAAGACCCCGGATGGTCAACGGCGAAATGCAGTGCATTGTCCGCGGTATCTTGCATGATACCTTCTTCGCTAAGTGGTGCTACCAACAGCCTCACCTGAAGGTCTTGCGGAAGTTTGTTTATGCACGTTGGATAATGAATGATGATCTCACATGGATCAACCAAGATGTACCTATCCTCGACAAGGACCTGCCAGATATGATATGGCACCCGAGAAAGGCATATACTGCGACTTACGAGGAGCTCGCCCGCTTAGTACCCAGCATGAGGGAAGCGGCGGTACATGCTTTGATCGTGTGCGACGACTGTCAAGCATTTTTGAGGCTTGAACCAGAAGCTACCTGTCCACTCTATCAACAGATCGTGGGAACCAATAGGGGAAGGTACAATAAAGAATTCGACGATTTCTTCAAGGAGCGGGTATCTGAAGATGAACTGAACTTGTGGGAGGAAGATACGGAGCTAACATGGAACGTTCATGATGTTGCTCCATATGAACATCTTGTTTCGAAAGAGATGCTCGATGTGTGTCCTGCTGGTCGTGGAGAGATCACTCTGGATGATGTTGGTTTCGAGAATCGGGAGGTATACGTACCGGACAAGCGAGATGCCAGGGATATTATGAGATTCATATCCGCATATCCTCGAACGTCAAGACAAATGGAATGGGAAAGTTAGTATTGGTTCCAAGTGTACAAGTCTCTGGGCAGACTCACTCAAGTCATGGCTGCCTACTGAAGTATTACTTCCCTAACCTGACTACTTGATTACTGCTGTGGGCCTCAAGTAAGGTATGAGCGTCTGCCTTTAGCCTTCGAATTCCACAGACGACGGGTCGTGATTTCTTCGGTAGTTTACAAACACATCATGACTTACACCAACCGGTCCGTGCACCGCATGTATTCACTTCACAAGGAAGCAGCATTCACTAACTGCATTCAAACAGTTGCCAGCACCTGGCAAACTCGACCATTTCATCTTCTTCACCTTTCACTTCACTTCATCTCACAGAATCCAACTCCCACGTCAACACCAACAACTCCCCTGCTCGCCATCATGGACCGCCTTCTTTCTAGGCAAGCCGCGTCCGGCGAACCTCTGCTGGTTTTAGCTGCCCGCCGCAATAGGACAAACCTCTTCAAGGAGGTGCTAGAGATGCCCGAGGAACGTATCGGCCTCAACGACAGTATGACGGGCCATGAGGCTCTGAGTATCGCCATTCAAAACGGCAAAAACGAAATAGTCACGGCTCTGGTTTCCTTGCCGCCTTCTGTATTCGACTTTTCCCGTAAGTTCATCCCCTTGTTTTGGTACTTTGCAAAATTAGGTTCTGACTGTTGTGCAGGTAATCCCGCGATGGAAGCTGGAGCTGTGGGACATCTGAACCAAGCTGCTGACCTTGGACGCCTTTCAATCTTCAAGATCTTAGTCGACACTGGCAGAGTGGACATCAACCAACGAGACGCACGTGGAAGGTCTCCACTGTGCCACGCCGCCCGTTCTGGCTCTACCGAAATAGTCGAACTTCTTCTAGGAGACGAAAATGTTGAGAAGGACGAATTTGACGAAGATGGCCGAACACCTCTCTCGCATGCTGCCGAACTAGGGCACATTGACATTGTCCGGTTGCTTCTACGCTGCGGCAAAGTGAACGCTGGTTCAAAAGACTTGAAGGGCAACGGTCCTTATTACTACGCGATTCGATTTCACCACGAAAGGATCGGGCAGGATTTGCTTGCTACCGGGCGGGTCAACACTTATGATGGGCTGAAAGCGTGGGAGGAGAACAATGGTGAGCTTTTTTTCCATGATAGGTAGGTTTGAGAAGTGCATGGCCAATCGGAATGAACACTACGCAAACCAACCACGATCACAAGAGGTTTCCAGCTTGAGTTGAAGAAAGCAGCATATGGAACAGAATCTTTATTGGGCCGTCAAGTCGCCCACTCGGGTGCCTATTGGTACTTGTACTTATTAGCCTTTACCTTTTTAGACAGGAGACCCTGAGACCGATATCAATATGACAAGACAATTCTTTGGTCACGCCAACCTTTGAACATGACTGTGAGAATTCCCCACGATGCGCTCTTGACGGGGCTATTTGTGGTGCATGTCTAAGTCCAAATTGGGGGCATCGCTATGGGCAAAAGATGAGACGTTGTCATGTTCAATGCTCTCAGCCTCACCACGTCATTCGCTGCACAGATTGGTCCCATTACGGCACCCTTGGTGTACTGTCAGTTGTCGACGGCACAACCCGGAAAAAGGATAGCGAGCTTCCCCTGTTGGAACTATCCCAGGGCGCCATTGTTATTCAATGTACATGTCCTTTTTTGTGTAGTAGATAGATTCTCATGTATAGGTATATAAACGAAGGTGTAATAGTACAACAATTTCCAACCAGTATCGCAATCCCCCTCTCCTTGTCTTCCCGTAACCGTAGGGTTCGGTCTTAATTTCTCTTAATTTCTCTTCCCTCTTTTTAGTTCCTCCTTTTCCTCCTCTCTTCTTTTCTTCTTTTTTTCTTAACCTTTTTTAAAAGAAGCAGCTACGGGTCATTAGCGCATGGGCCGATCAAACGAGCCATTGCGAAAAGTCTCCAGTATTCTCTTTCTCTTTTGTTGTTTATAGTAGCTAATCATTGGAACATCTATGACAGACATTCCATAGGTATAACCATAACCTCTGCGATTGGCTACTCATGCATAGTAAACAAAAGAATCTTTCCGAGAAATGGTCTCAACCCTCCAATTTTTTGTTATCCGATTCGGACAACGGGTGGGTTGATAGGCTGCTCGCATGTCGGTTTGGCCCTCCCTCCCTGTCCAGTTGAGAGGACTCCTCGGGAGAACAAACAGGTTGACATGCTGGTGGCAGATGGAAGCAATTTTATTTTTTCCATGAGTATTACCGGTCGTGCGGCGGGGACGCTCGCAGGTGGATTTAACGACCATGTTGTTGGGTGCGTTTCCTTTTGAGAAGCGTCTTTAAGCTTTTCTTAGTCAGGGTGAGCTCTTTGCCCCCCAGAAGCTTTATCTGGCTGACCTCAAAGGGCCTGCTCTCCGTAACGTTGACATATGTCTCGTAGGGCATTTGTTCACCTTGGAGGAACAAATCTGCTTTTGTTGGCTTTTTAACGCCGCCGGTCTCGAACTCGTTCTTTTCAAGGCCGTCAAGAATGAGATAGTTCGTCTTCCATTTCTTGAATTTGACTAGTTTGGGGTGGCTGGTACCGATGCATCCTATGATAAATCTCGGGTTTATGTTTATGCCGTCTGGGATGATCTCGGTGATGATGATGGGATGGTTCTCGCAATTCAATCGGTCGTCTCTATCACGTATTTTCAAGAAGTAGACTCCTCCAACTTTGATCGATAGCTGAGACGAAGAACAAGCCTGATTATCACCGGTTTTCGGTTGAGTCTCACAATCTTCATTTCCAGAAGCGTGATCCTCCGAGTCTGCTTTTTCAGTCGTATCTTGTGATCGAAGGGCAACGCCAGCGACTGGAAAGTCTTGGGTTTGCTTTACAGGACCCGCGTTGGAAGATATGTCGATTTCAGCATCGGTCTTGTCGCCGAGGTCGTTGTCATCATTCTCCTGATCCTTGATCACATCGGTTGGAGCGCTACTGAGGCTGGTAACCGAGTCTTCGTATTCAGACTCGCCTGGATCGGTGAGGGTACCACTAAGGTCATTGTCTGAAACCCGACGCAGACTAGGGACCCCATGTAAATGATTTCGAGGACTGCGGATACTCTCATGCGATGAGGCATCGCCATTATTGCCATTGTATTCTTCGAGTGAGCCAGACGAGGCGTCGTCGTTGGGGTCGGGGCCTGCGTTTGGAACCCCATACGGATCGCTTAGACGACGGTCGATGACAGGTATAACAGCCCAGCTGTGGCTGGGATCGCCCTCTAGTTTAGGCGTATCATAGCTCCGGTGCCGGTTCCGCCTGGCGGTCCTTTCATGGCGTTCTCGGTGTACGCTGGGCTTCCGACGTACCACGGCCTTGCAACTGCACCCGGAGGGTCGTGATAGTCTCAATAGAGGCTGTTGGAGGCCACAGACCTGAACGATAACTTCCCCTACTCTCTTCCTCCAACTTTCCTTCTCCGGTGTTCCATCCCGCTGTTCGTCTCGTCGTTTGTCGTGGCGCGCGGGCATAGGATACTTGGCTGGCAATAGGTCTTAATAGATGTGGTAAAGTGAATGGGGTCGATCTAGCGACGGCGGTTGCAAGAGAAAGCACGCAAAAAAGTTGGACAAGCCATTCAGGCAGCCGAGTAAAGTACTTACGGCTGCCAGAGCCTCACAGCCCACGTGAGGTTACATACTGTCGGGCACGCGGTTGCAGTTGACACAGCCTGATTGACGTTCTGCAACGTAGTTGGATTTAGTTGGTTGATGGGCCACACCCTTCAGCCTGCAGAAGCGTCTAGAAACTAGGCATTCTAACTAGGCACTCTCGGACTTGGCGACTTGGAAATTACAAAAACGCATTTTTACATTCTTGGCATGCATGAGAGCGAACATGTTCTCCTCTGTCATGACCTGTACACAGTGAGGTGTTGTACCCTAGTAACGACACCCCAGCAATCACCCCAGGCGGAAACGGTAGCAGGCTGCGGAGAAACGAGAAAGCCTGGGGAAGATACCCTCACTACATCACCGGCTCTATCACGGTCAGGCCCTGCCCCTGTATATAGAAGAACTTTATCGTTTCTTGTCAATTATTGCCTGTAGAAGACTCTCATTTAGTCCAGGCTCCTGAGTGCTGCCGTGTCGTGTGATTAGAGTTCTCGTTGAGATGGACAAGTTTAAGCGTCCCCACCTCAGCAGTTGAGTGGAGAGATATCCTGTCGTAGGGGCCGGCCCGGCCGGGAGATGTACCGGATCGATAAACGCTTCAGATCGCCGAGAGTTTATGTCAACTCGAGGTTCCAAATTGACATTGTTCATTCAACGACCGATGGAGACTGATCGCGGGACACCCGAGGCGAATAAATCTTGATTGCTTGTTCTGTGCTGTCTGACTTTAATACAGTCTGGCCCACCTTTATCCATCCTATTCTCTACAGCATCACATGTTTCGGTAAGCAATCCGCAAAATGTAATAACGATTGGACATTATATACCAAGAAGCTGGACAGACGCCTGCAGCTTCGATCAACAGGATATAAACATAGATCCATCCATCATCACACAAATAACATCAGATAAGTCAAGACTACAGATCATCAAGGTAAAGCAAAAGAAACTGGACTCAATTTGTTGTTCATACTATCCCAAGGTACATATAAAAAGAACCAAGCTTACCATTCTCAAGACTCTTGACCGCAGCTCTCAGACTAGCCCTGCCACTTGACACGCTTGTCCCTGAACAAAGTAACCATAGCAATAGGCAACAACTCCGTATTCACAATGTTCAACCTTCCAAAGCGGTCCACAATCTCAGGACCGTAAAAGGTCGCCACCCAAGACCAATACGCGTCCATACCGTACCACTGCCCAGTGATACCTCGCAGATTTGACTCGTTGCTCAGCTGGACCAGCGCAGACGAGATCTTACCATCATCAGAGTCGACCTTGTTTTCACTAGGCCGCTTCATCAGGTTGCGGAATACGCGGTGGAGCTTCTCTCCGGTGTCAAAATGATCAAATTTGTAAACCTCCCGATAGCGAGTGAATTCTTCAAAAGACATAAAGTTCTCCCTGTCATGCTTTGACTCGGGGACCCAGTCGGGCTCGTCAAGTGCGTATCTTTCGCGCTTGGTGTGTCCTTCGAGGAACCTCACCTTGTACTGATCATACGAATAGCGCTCGTTCTCATCGAAGTCAGTCATAGACTTTGAGGGAGACTCGTAGACTTGGTCGTGGATCTGGAGAAGGGAAATGAACGGGGACTGCAAGTCCAGACCGCCTAGCTCCATGGGGAAGTAGAGGTAGCCGTCAGGAACATCCTTGATGTTGAAGCGTTGAGCGAGTTCTCTCTTGAGGTACTCGGCCACGCTCGTAACTTGCTCTTCGCCTTCTGAAAGCTTGGTAAACACTTGACGCTCAATCTTCTCATGCGTGCGAAGCATGTTGTCAACATGTTCACGGCCGAAGCAATTGGCTGATTTGCCAAAATTAGACGTGAAGAAGGTTGCAGCGTAGGTGTTCCAAGCCTGGATGAGGCCGAGAAGACTCTTGCGCTTGTCGCGAAGCTGCTTGTGCAGCTCAGTGATGTGCGAGTCGACCATGGCCTGATCAATCTCGAATCTGCCCGTCTGTGGCGACAAGTGGAGGAAGCCCCAGCGAATGTCACCTTCCGGCAGAGATTCATCAGTGGGCAGTGTCACATTGTGATCTTTGGAGATCCGAATTGAGCCAGTCCTCGCGGGGTTTACCTCGACACCGGCAACACTGGTGAATTCATCGATGGTTTCCCAAGCCTTGACTGCAACCTTGTGGTCATGGGACCAGAACCAAAAGTTGTCCTGAATCCTCCACAGGTTGCTAGAAGTGGACTGATTGACCGAAAAGTCGAGGCAAAAGAGGGTCGTCTCACCAAACACATCACTTAGAACGTGGGATGCTGGTGTACCTCGACGACGACGCTTGCCTGGAGTCGAGTCATCGTCGTCAATGAACTTCAGAGGAGCCTCGAGGAACTTTCTGAAGAAGCCGATCCAGGTATCAGACACACCAAGGTACTTGAGGATCGTAACCACAGTGTCATGAGGCAGCTTTGGGTTCCAGTCCTCAAAGACGGCGTGGAAAGCCGTTGTCTCGCCGTAGAGATGGGTATTGATGGTGATCTCGGTTGACAGCAAATGAAGCAAAGTCTGCTTGAGAGCCATTGGGCTGCGGCCATCATCTTCGTCTTCCTCGTCATCACTGTCCCATTCCTCGTCATCCTCTTCCGCCTCATAGTTGGCGACCTTACGATGTCTCATCGCACCGCCAACGCCTACACCGGCAGTGCTCGGAGCTGATCTCCGACAAGCTTTGCTAGCGAGCTGTCTGCGAGGTGCTTGAGCTGCCATTGGTCTGGACTGTCTGGCCGTTTGCTTAGTCCTAGCCTTTCGTTTCATACTATCAGGAGCAAAGCGTTCGTACTCAGCCTCCTCTTCTCCATCTTCCATTCCTATGACTTCGTGGTCGTGGCTCATAAGCTGAGCCATAAAGTACCGTTTCTCGTTGATACTGTTCCGAACGCTTTGCAGACTGGGTGAGGGAGAGAGTGGCCCCAGGTAGTAGCCCAACCTCAATCTTTCGCTTTTGGGAATATCCCTGCGTGCGGTCTTCCAAACTCCAGAAGTACGAAAGGTTTTGAAGGCTGCTTTGAAGAAGACACTCCATTTGACGCCAATGTATTGTAAGAAAATAGCTTGGAGAAGATCTTCATGCATGTGAATGTTATAGATTCCTGAGATCTTGCGCCGCATTTCGACGGGAACTGGCGTCTCAGAGTTCCAGGTCCAAGAGCCAAGAGCATTGATACGCATGTTGAGAACGTCTGCAATCTCCTTGAGTATCATGTCGTTAGTTTCAAAGTCTTTGAGAACTTCTCGTTTCTCGTCAGAGAGGAGGTCGGACGAGTGAAGACCCTGGATGGTCCACTTCAAGGAAGTCACAGTGAACTGGTCGGGCGTTGAGATGTTTGCTTCATGGGCGTAGACGGAGTCTCGGAGTTTCTTGAGGCCCTTGCTGATAGTCTTCTTATCCTTATTGCTGACCCCAAAAAGATGGTCCAGATACTGTTTGATGGCGCTCGTGTCGACGTTGGCTGGCTCGAAGACGGTCTTTTCCCAATCAATCCTAGACTCGAGCTTGAGGGCATCGCCAACATCCTCGAATGCCTCGCCCATCTCGACATCACCGGCTTGGTCTTTCTGCTTGTCGCTTGACAACCATTCAGTGACAAGCTCCCCGTAGAGCCAGGCGTACTGGTACTGGAGAGCCTGCATGTCCAAATGACGGGTGAGGGATTGCTCCCAAGCAGACAGCATCTTTGATGAGACGGACGGATCGGTCTTGGCTTGGCCGAGAAAACGGTCGAGGTTCTTGAGCTCAACCTCAAGACGCTTGAATTTCGTCTGGTTAAGCATCACCTTACCATCCTTATCAAGCTTGATACCGAAGCACTCTTTGACGCCATTGCTGAGAGCGACGAGACGCTTGACGGCATCTTCTTCCAACTGGATGGAGGAGAGAAGGGATGACTTTGCTTCCTCGAAGCGAGAGCGCCTCTTTGAGAGTTCTTCAAGCTTGGTGTTGGTGATCTCTTGAAGAGTCTCGGAGAAGACACTACCAGAGGATGCCATGATGGGGGAAGGGTTGGGGGTACTAGACTTGAGTGGGACCTGTGAACGTCTGGCAGTCTGTTTGGTTCTGGCCATCGGCTGGGGATGACCGGCTAATTGTGATGACTTTGATGGAATGATGTAATGGAGATGAAAGAAGAAAAGAAGAGTGTGGTAGATGAAGGAGGGTGAGTTTCGTATATATAGTAGCAGGAGGATCTGGCGTCCTCAGGCCACACATTCGAAGGAGGAGCTGTGTCGTATAAGCTGTAGGTCCAACGCCTACCAACTAATGGCACGACCTCCAGCTGTGGCTTGTGTTTGGCTGGGACTTGGCGAAAACGTCATGATCAGTGCATTTTGGTAGTATCCCGGTGGCCGTGGCTTTCGGTCGTGTAAGTTGCTCGTCGTTGAGTGTTGTAAGAGACAAGTTGTTGATGAAGTGAGGTTGGTTGCTGACAGGGGGTCTCTGTAAGTTGTTATTCGCCAGCTGGCTTGGAACAGTGGGCCAACTTCCAGGCTGCAACCTCTCATTCCACGATGCATACCAAGTTACATCATTTTCAACCATCAATCGACCGAAATTTGGGAACAATAGCTATATTATCATAAGTCCCGCGAAATTAATAGAAGTGTTCAATGTAAACAATTCCCTGGCCTCGGGGGTAGAACAATCCGGGGTAGTAATATAGCTCTTCTATGACCTAACTTTTACTAAACTTTATAGTAATCTTTAAAAATTATATAGCCTTCTAGTCTAAACTCTGAGGAGGCTTATGATATATATTTTATGAAGTTATGATATACGATCATTTCGCAATCAGTGGTTTTATTCAATTATGCTAGACTTCACCAACAACCCCCCTGCCCAGGGTTCAAGGATAACCTACCATTGTCATGAGTCACGGCCATGCAAAAATACCGCAATGGCATTATTAAATCTACAGTACAACCGGCCCCTAGGATCATCCGCGTCCAAAGTTGTATGTTCCAGGTTTCAAAGCATCGGGGGCGAATGGGCCAAACGGCTCGTACGATGCCCCCACGATGTTCCCCAAAACATTCTTCGCCTCCGCGCACAACCCAGGAATATTATACATCAACCCATGAGCTACATGCATGGGATCCAAGTGGCTGGAGAGCTTCAATGACAGATTCTGTTGATGTATCAGTACATTTCCCTCCAATATACAATTTTCGGGGCTACACTTACAACTTGGCTTTCCTCCCTTCCGCCTATGACAGCGTTCTCGGCTATTTCTTGAAGCTTGAGGCATCCAGCTAAAAGACCCTGTAGGTCACAGTCAAGTTCCTCTTCGAGCCTCTGAATAAATTCGACAAAGTCTGCCATGATGGTCACATCTACTTCTGCTTGCGGGTAAGATGGAAATTCAAGGATCGAAGTGAGTAACACAAGATATGCGAAGATACTATGGTGGAGAATTCGCCTTTTGAGTCAGTAATAGAAATAGGGTTATGAAAGCAAACATACCAGATGACAGAGAGTTGTTGATGTTCCATCCTTTGTAGAAGTCGCAGAGATGAACGTGCAGCAACTAAATGCGTCTGTGAGTCGGGGTCGAGAGTGGAAGCTCGAGTGGTGCGTTCATCGCTTCTTTCACGCCTCATCCTGAGTAGTGACATATGGAGTCGACATAAAGCTGTGTAGTAGTTGAAATGAAGCCAAGCAATCGGTAACTCTGTTTCCACTACTTCCAACGTGCCATTTAAAGCTGGGCTGATGCTTATCGGAAGGCTGTTCCTCCAAGTCTCGAGCTGATCAAGCAGCCTCTCGCTAGTATGTTGTAGTCGCTCACCATCTTCACCTCCGCTGTATGCTTTTGACTGAATGATTGCAAGAGCGGCCTGATATCTTAGAATATTGACCTTGTCTTGTGCCCCAGGCACTGTGCACATCCCAAAATCGTCAGAAGGATCCTCACTTGGTAGATCGATGCTGATGCCTAAACCCCCAAATGTGGATGGTATCCCCACTCTCGACGTTATGTCGACGTCAAGGACGAAAATAAGCCAGAACACTCTCCTGTACTGCTCTGACTCATTGGAACTTAGGCCAACAAGAGGAGTCCCATCATGTAGTCTCATAGTTTGTGCCAATCGTGCAGCTGCGGTCACCAAATGCAAATAAGTCATAGCATCTGAAGTCCCCTGCAAGAACAAGGCCATAGAAAGCAGGGCTTGACAAGCCAGGATATCTCTTCCATGAATCAAGATCTCTGGAAAAACGGCAAATGCGTTCTTGAAGTATGCCCAAGCTACCTTTGACATTTGCTGATAAGAATCGTTGGAAGTTCTCCAGTGGCAAGCTGTACCAGCGATTGCGTTGACGATTGCCCAGCGGTATGGATCTGCGTCGCACTTTTCAATACCGGCGGCGTACTGATCCCGCACAAGCTTTCGGAGGACTTCTGAGGTTATTATGGGAAACAGCTGTGTAATTTCCTCGAAAGGGCCTCTTAACAACGCTTGCAACAATAACTGAGGTTCAAGTGGCATGGATATTTTCTTCGTCGATCCACTTTGAGTAATAGCAATCTGAGCTTGGGTGTCTTTCATGCCAGCTTTGATTCCCCCGATATTGAGGACTGCATGCAATGTCGGCAGCTCTTTATCAAGGCTGCCGTATACTTGGTCAGAATCCTCGTTGTCCAAACCCTGATTGCTCGACTCAGTGATTTGTGAAGATGATCCCCTCAACGACTGATGCTGTTCTGATGCAAAACTTGAGACTGGTTCTAAAATCGTCAACCCTGTCCATTCGAGGTCAAACCACAAGATAGCTTACGTGGAAGTGCCTCCCCAGCACCAGTGCCATTATCTCCGGTGTCCTCGACTTCAAGACGAGATACCTGGAGCTGTTCTGACGATGATCGGGATATACTCTGTGGCTGTAATCTCGATTCTATCTCTTTCAATCGTTCCTCCAAGTTCTGGATATGATTTTTGCTGCGCCATTCGGTTAGTGACCTGAGCCAATACGTTGAATCAGATGTCATACGTCTTCCCTGGTCCTCTTCGTCTGCGCTCGGAATACTTGCAGTCAATGTTGTGTTTCTGACAGTGAGTGCAGACGGGTACTTTGCCGTCGCACCGGATTTTTCGTCTCTTGCACTCAGCGCATGCCTGCAGGTTTGATGTGAGTGTGGTATTCCTGGTCGATGCTTAAGTGACTGACGTTGACCGTTCGCTTAGCTCCGCCTCCCATCGTGGTTTTTCTCACCCGGACGTCGATAGGGCAACAGTCACTGAATAATTCTATGTCCGGGCGACTTCTTTTGATGAATGCTATAAACTGAGAGAAGACGAGTGTTCCTCTCAAACAAGCTAAGGGGTAGTGTCTAGTCAAGTTGTCAGCATCCATGTGACGGATACAATTTGCATCCGTGACGCAATAAAGCGGGGCAATCTGATTCTCACATCAATCCCAAAGATATTTCTTTGTCGCATAATATCATGGATAGGCTAGCACAGTGAGCAAGAGTATTGTTCACAATTTGCTGGCTTAATCTAGCTAGCTAACATAGCTACTTAAAAAACCACAATTATCATCAAAGAGTTTCATTATTAAGGAGCAAGAGCAGCAACCAACAGGTGGGACTGATCCGCGCCGGAGCACAGGTCATGTTTCAAATAGAAAAGAGCCCAGATTCCTTTTATTCCCAGCGAGCGGCTCAGTTTAACCAAGTTAATTCTTCCCAACACATCATCTCTCATTATGGAAGGGACTCACCGCGAAAACCCTGAAGATGATTCCATGGTTCCATCGAGAGCACGTGCGATGAAACAAATGCCACGTCTTCCCAAACCTCGACCTCGAGATTTAACACCATTTGGCTACCGAGATGGTCGAACGGATCCTCCAAATTCCCCTAAAGCTTTCTTCCAACATTGCGCCTATTACAAATCCCCACCAGAGATCAGAAGATGTATACTACGGCTAGCTTTTGGTGATCGTCGCATGCACATGGATCTCTCATACCACTATACAGATGATACACCTCCAGAAGGCAACCAATTCGCGAATCATCGCCATTGTGGTATCCCCGGCAGGGCCTCCATCTACGAGATAAAGATACCTGATGAGAACAGCAGATTGTGGCGTTGGTGGGGGTGTATTTGCCATCGACTCCCACCAGATTTTGACACGGCACGGACGGGCCCTATGACTTACGGAGGTCCTGATGGTATTTGGGTTGACAATTGTGACATCGGTGAAGCTAAGCACTGTGCCTCATGGCCGGGCTCAACGCCCTACAAATGCCATGTCGGCATCATTGGATGGCTCTTGTCCTGTCGTCAAAAGTAAGTCATCAGCTTTCTATAAAAATTGACTGGTATAACTAACGGATGCACTAGTTATGCAGAGGCCATTGACGTGCTTTACTCTACGAATACTATCATCATGACGAGCGAAGCGATGATATGCTCTCTTCCTCGGCTCATATTGCCAGTGCGACTTGCAACTATAACCTCGCTCGAAATAAGTTGGGATTTGAAAACACGACAAAAAGGCCAAAGGCCAGAAGGTCTCGACGAGTCGGATTTGGACGTGGTCCTGAAGACTTTATCCGTCAGTTTCCCCAGCTTACGTCGACTTTATCTTTCCTTTAGGAAATCGCGCCATTTTCGAATCTCCTGCACTCCTGATCTACAAATTGTACAAACTGCTATGAATACCCGTCTAGACGATTTTGCTCACAACATGACATCTTTGAGGGAGTTTGCGGTCTCATTGCCTCCTTGGCTTTTCGAATGCTTGTTTCAAGACACGCCACCAGAAGACTCTCCCCTTGGGCATGGTTACAGCAAATCGTATCATCAGGTCTGGAGGTCTCTCGACGGCAAGATGGATTTTATACATCTGCCTTATGTTGACAGCTACCCCGAGCCTCCACATCACTTAACTCCCCTGGATACTAAACACAAGGGCTATTGGCTTCTCAACGGGACCAGGAAGCCTGAAGAGACGGGGCCCGCCCTTGACTCGTTAGTAACTGACCAAATGTATGCATTTAGCATGTCAGTTTACAACGAGTTTGGGTTTGATGTGGTTGGTGCGGATTCATGGGTTGATTTGGCTGATATAGAGAGTGTTGCTTGGATATATTCGGATTTAGAAGACTATTATGTCGCTGCTGAGTCGACTTGGTGATAATCAGAACATATCGCTTCAGGGGCAGTACACAAATAGAATTAAAATGATTTCCGATGTCTTTCACCGCGTTATAGCCTCTGACTCATGAAAACTTAAATCCCTGCTGAAGAATACAGCGCATTCTTCCCCTACCGTCTAAGTCACCCGACGACACAAAGTTGGCCAGAATCGCAGTCCACGCCCGCCTTCCAAACCTATTCCGTCGCTCAAAGTGCGCCTGCAGTGTTTCTTCGTATTTTTCGATGCGCATCTGGCTCTCTTCGTCGCTCTAGATATCCATATACATCATTTCACTCATGGTCAAACGCGGCTTGCGCGAGTTCATGTCTCTGGATTGGGTTTGCCGACTGCCATGCTAAACAAACCCACGACATGGGATGGTAATTCAAAGTAATCGGTGAGCTCGCAAGCGTTATTTTGGGCACCGCCGGCATAGCATATACCGAGTCCCAATGACTCAGCGGCAACGGCTGCATTTTGGGCTGTCATAGCAGCGTCAAGGGTAGACATAATAAAGGAGTCGATACGTTCGAGGCCAACTTTGTTTCCTGGGCGTCTGTGATGATCTGAAGCGTCGTGAAGGCGACTGACATCGGCGCGGAAGAGGATGAACAAGGGTGCCTCGCGAATGAATTGTTGATCGCCTGAGAGTAGCGACGTGGCTTTTGCGCTCTAGGTCTATAAAGGCTACAGCGCTCCATGACTGTAACATGGATCCTGTCGAGGCGCTTTATGCCGCAGCTGTCAGAGTTTCCAGTGTCCCTTCAGGAAGCTTTGCGTCCTGTAGGAAATGACTAACGGAGATATGCTCGAGGAGGAGTGAGACAGTAGAATTCCAAGGGAGCTTAATCCCCTCAGGCAGCGTTTCTTCATAACGTTGCTGTATGAGATCCACCTGCTCGGTGTCGACTACAGAGCCCATGGTGTAAACATGAATAGTAAATATTCTTCCAAGTTCCAAGTTGAAGCTGTAGAAGTGATGAATGGTAACCTGCCTCGACACATTGTTAACATGATATCTGCAGCTCTTTTATACAATCCTTCGTGTGGGGTTAATTGCCATAATGTTGCTATACAATCGGAGGAATTACATCAACTACCGTGCCAAAGGCTGCTTATCAACCAGTTCCATAGTTGAGTTTGTAAAGAAGGTCAAATATCCAACTGGGAGCTCGCAATCATATATTATTGGTCAATGAGTTAGCTTCGGCCGAATACTTCCCTGGCTAAACATAAACTGACAAGCTGATTTTCTCAAAAGTGGAGTCGTGATGGGATGTTGAAGCCTTAGGCATCAAATCTACCTCATTCACACCACTGACGACCCAAGCGAGGAGGTTCCACTCAATTGTATTCTGATAACTAACCGTGCCTCGTAGACGGCCCATAACCTTCACTGGGTAGGTCTAAACTCTGGCATTCGCTTCGCTATCAGCTAATGTTGACCCTATAGTTGCTGGACATGTAAATCCCGCAAAATCCGGTGTGACGAGCGACCAATTGTCTGTGAAAACTGCGAGAAGCGAGGTGTTGAATGCGCTGGTTATGGAATCCGACTACAGTGGGTATCAAATTCGCTCGAACAAGCCGACACTCTGTCGAAAACTCAAGGCCGTATTAGCCTTAAGTTAGGTATGAAAATATCTACCAACGAGGCCTGACTAACGAAGTTGCAGATGAAACAGGTGATGTTTATGGCTCCGAGGGCATTGATTCATTGTTACTCAATCTTGAATCTTGCTCAAACTCAGCAGTGCCATTGATACAAGGGCCTTTCTCAGTATTCCCAAGTAGTTCAAGGGATGCTTGTCTCAGAGATGACGCGATGCCATCGATAGGACCATGCTCTCCAACTCTAGTCTCGCCAGTCACAGGCAGTGTTAACAGTTATCCTGAGTCTTCATCGACCAGAGATATTCTCCAGGATGACATTCCGCGGGTGACACCAGAGCCTAGCGACGTGTTGCCGGGATGGCTAAGTGACTTGACAGCCCTGCCGTCTCCCTTGACCTCCGGCCTAGAAACATCCCAGGCAGGGTCAAGTCATTTCATAGATAATACGTCAGACTTTATCAACACGCGCAGTCAAGGTAGTATCGACATGCAACAGGTGATAGTTCGATCTGGGTTGGATTTATCTACCCAACGTTCTCACGTACCCAAGACGATCCACATCGACCTATTTGGAAACTCCGAGATTGATAAGTCGATGAGCCATTATAATGAGCATGTCGCGGACCTCCTTCTGCCAATAGACCACTCTGCAAACCCATTTCGAAACCTGTATCTCTCTACGGCACTCAAAGGCGTAGCTTGTCTCAATCTCAATATAACACCGTTGGGTTCAGTAGTATATTCTGCTTTATCCAACTCACTGATAGCCACATCAGCATTTCACATCTGGAACCAGAACAGAGACCAGGCCAAGTATCGAGAGATTGGCGTGCGTTACCGGTACTGTGCTATTCAAGCACTACGGATTGCAATGAGAGAAACTGGGCCGGGTCCCGATTATAGAGTACTCGTTATGGTGATGCTTTGCCTTGTCACAATAGGGGTCGGTTTATCTCAATTCATTTTTCAGTTGAATTACTAATGCGCGACAGGTCATGTCTGGACAAGATGACGACTTTCGCATGCACCTAGATGCAGTAAGGGAATGGCGTGAAACACGCAGTCGGTGGAAATTGCTCAGTCACTCCACGAGACAACTTGGTGAAATTGGGTCGTTCCTGTCCCTACTTGCGCGGACCTTCGAGTTCCGGCCCTCAGCAGCATCTTGGCCTTACAACATCTCATCGCTTGAGCAAGAAGTAATCGAATCGAGCAGCTGCTACGAGTATATGTACGGCGTCACTCCCGCAATAGCTGGGGCTATACATCAAGCGTGTAATCTTGCTGAGCATCTATCTCGTTTCCGCGATGTAGGTCAAGACCTACCAGAAGATTTCCTCGAGGCTTGCGAAGAACTCGGCAACAAGCTTGAGTCATGGCATTTCGAGAACGAGAACACCACTTCCATCCCTAAAGAAGACGAGCTTCGATATCTACTTCTGGCTTGCCAAGCCAAAGCATGGCATGCCGCAGCTCTAATTTACTACTTCTATCGCATTCATGGAACTCCAAGCGAGCAGCTGATGCAGGAAGTCGATTGCGTTCTAGACAATCTGAACGCAGCAGAAGAACTCAAGCCGGTGTCCGATAAAGCGACTATGGCTCCATTTACATGGCCCGGTCTGATCGCGTCGCTCACTACGACGAAGCCAAATCGCCACTTGTGGGCTGCTTGGTGGCAGAAGATGGCCAGATACAGGATTGCGAACATCGACAAACAATGGGGTTTGATACAGCAGATTTGGGGAATTATGGATCATGAGGAAGTAGAAGGCAAGGGGCGTAGAAATTGGATTGAGGTATTTACAGAGCTCGGAATTCATCTACTACCAGCTTAGATTAATACCTACTCATGCAATATAAAAGAGCCAGTTCTGATTTATTAGCATGTTAACATAAGACGATGATTTATTTCAGGGTACCAACCTATTCTACCTTGTTTGTCGGCAAGTCTCTCGTAAGCTCGTGTGTGGGGCTGCGAAGGCAGCAAGTATAATCTAGGCATCTATATAATTGAGAATCCAGGCAACAAAGTTTGAGATAAAGATATATCAGGTACTTTCTTCAACATTATCAACTTTGGGGAAAACCAAACAGTAGCAAATTGACTTTATATCACGTTCAGTATGATTACCGAAGTAGGGGTAATGGGCGTTAGGCCCAACATGAACATCATGGACGATTCCACACCAGAGGGCCAAATCCTCACTGGAGTTTGGAAAACTGTTGTCAGTAAGCCAGGCGGGCCCCAAAGAGTTTACTGGGGTTTGGAATCAATCGACCCTTCCAAAGTATGGGCCTTTTTCGACTTTGACTCTGTGGAGCAACACCGGCGATTTGCCCAAGAGTAAGTACTGCAACCACTTTTTTCTTTACTAGTTTACTTACTCTTCTAGGTACGGTGCCGAGGCAGTCAAAGACATCCCTAAAATTTGCAACCTTGGGGAGTTTTCAAAACATGTCAACATGATTCCGTCCTCGGATGTTCTTCAGTCTCCTCTGACCGAGATCATCCTGGCCTACTTCCCTCAAGATATTTCGAAAGAAAAACAAGATGCTTTGTCCGATCAACTCCGACACATCCTTTCACAAAGCTTTGAGGGTAACCGCCATGTTACCAAGGTAGCTCACGGCTGGGGGTTAGAGAACGACTTTCCGGCGAGAGGAGAAGATGGACAGCCGAGATCGGTTCTCATGAGCTTTGTTGGCCGGTCTACTGCTGATGCGCAGTCAGAGTATAGTAAGGATGATGGCTACAAGGCAGCTATGTCACGAATCGAAGGATTGGAAGACTGTACCGGCATTTACAAATTTACCATAAGCTGTCGGCATCTGGAAAGGGTATGACAAGGAGACGGATCTGTATTCGATACATACTTTCTTTTGAATGGTCTTTAGACGATCTGGGATTTTTTAGAATTGTGTAAATTGTGCAAACTTCTATCATTGCCTTTTTATCTTGTTCCCAATCTCAACGGCCATTAGAGTACAAACCGTGTCCCATATTCTCCAGCTTCGACGTTGGAGAGGCTCTAGAACTGAACGTATCATTTACATCTGGAAAGTTTCCGCGAATAGCACACGTGATAATGAGTTTATGAGCTTCTTATCGTAGGGCGTAATGGCCGACATTGGCCGTGCCGACCACGGAGCATGGAGCGCCACTAGCCGGCCTCCGACCGTCGGGACCCACATGCCGACCTTTCGGACTCCCAATGTCGGGTAGACTGACTATCAATTTAGTCAAGGCAATATACTTCAGACTTACTGCCCATGAACAGCGTCTCTCGAACCTATCCAGTCTCTAGTTCATCTTGAAACTAGACGTGAACACTTCAAACCCACACTCCCTTCTTAACCGGTTCCTTCGTCTATCGCTCTTAACCACCCAAAATGTCCTCATCACCATTCTGGATCGATACTGAGGACTGGCACACGGCCGGAGAGCCCTTTCGCATAGTTGAAAAGCTGCCAGAAGGCTCCTTGCCCAACTCATCAACTGTCGCACAACGTCGTCGTGACATCATCGCAGACCCTCAGCATCCTTTGGATCAGCTCCGACAGTCACTATGTCACGAGCCCCGCGGTCATGCTGACATGTATGGCGGCTTTATTACACCCCCAGATGATGCTGGTGCTTCTTTTGGAGTTCTGTTCTGGCATAAAGATGGCTTTTCTACAGCGTGCGGCCACGGCACTATTGCCCTGGGGTACTGGGCTGTGGAGAAAGGTCTCGTCAAAGTTCCAGAGTCCGGCGAGGCTAAGATCGATGTCGTGATCGACGTTCCATCCGGACGTGTTGTAGCCAGCATGAACATTATCAACGGCAAGCCTGTCAATGCAGACTTCATCAACGTGGCCAGCTATCAATGGTCAAAGTCCGTACCTGTCACGATACCCTCTCGTGGAGTTGAAGTTAGCGTGGACTTGGCGTTCAGCGGTGCAGTCTACGCCACGTTGGATGCAGAACAGCTTGGCCTCAAGGTCGAGCCTCGTAACATTGATGAATTCATCAAACTCGGCCGAGAAATCAAGGCTTCGCTTGGGGAGCGGGCTCACCATGGAGCTTACGATTGCTATGGGGTTATCTTCTTCAACGAAGAAGGGGATGACGCAGGAATTGCCAGACAAAGAAATGTTACAGTATTTGCAGACGGCCAAATCGACCGTTCGCCATGTGGATCTGGTACATGCGCTCGCATAGCAGTATTGTATGCGCAAGGTAGATTGGGGCCTCAAAAGGCCAAGCTGGCGCATCGATCCATCATCGCATCGGAGTTTGAAGGAGATATCGTGTCAGATGCCAAGTCTCCTGTCGCGGAGTTCCCTGCTTGCATTCCGCGAGTCACAGGGGAAGCGAGATTGTGTGGAAAGATGAGTTTCTATATCGATCCGGCTGAGTCAATCTATCCTGGTTTCCTGCTTCGATAGAGATTAGGTTATGAGTACATGATACGACACGTTTCTTGGCTGCTGTTGTGAGAGATAGCATAATAGATCTGACTCCACAACCCTATCTTGGAAGATGCAGCTGGTGATATCACCCCTGCATGGCTTAAATGTCAAAACCCATGTGAAAACAAGCCACATGGTTGTAAATACGATTGTTTCGGACTTTCGGGCTTTCTATGTAGGAACAGGCTTGATAAGCAATTGCACCATGAACCCAAGGATCGAGCTCATTCGTTCGAGTGGAACCCCGCATGCCATGGCAAAGAGTCATCACTCTAGTTTCTAGCGACAAGAGAAGAAACCGAATTTTCAACCATGGGACTCTGAGCATCCCCACTTCTGTCCGTCTTATCCCCACAGACGCTACTCTCAACAAGGTAATTGAGGCCACCACGTTTAAGCTTATTCGTCGTGTCGTGGTAAACTACCATCTTGGGACTAGCTGAGTCCGAAAGTCCGAAGTCCAGGTATTTCCTCTTGCGGTTGACAGTTCGCGCAGAGGGGATGGAGGTCAGATCAACCAATGCTATTGTATTTTGAATCCTTGCGATGATCCATCGGATTCATAATCGCTTGCATGATGGTGGTATAAAAACTCAACTCTATCCTTCAAGGCAAGTTTTAACAACACGACAAGGCATTATCCATCCAGTATCTTCAATTGCCAAAGAACTCCTCGATCCCACCTCGCCTGCAGCTAGACGATAGCGGAGCCGAACCCATTCCACACCGACCCACATCCAAAGAGGTATAACTAAACGAGACAGAAGCTTACTATTTCGTCACATCCGAAAACTCAAAAGTTCATCAAGTTATGACTGAGAAAGACGACACTCCCACTGGCATCTTCGACCAAGAGCGCAATGGCTCTACATCACAAGAACCCTCTCTTCTAGACCAAAAGGAAATCGATCGTCTAGGTCGTGAGCGCCCAGCATGTTTCTCCGGTCTCTGGCCCGAGTTGGGTTTCCTCTATGCCGTCGTGGGATCTATGATGGTTAGCGAGTACTTTGTCTCTGGTTTCAATATCATTTTGCCTTCGTTGGCGAATACTCTCGACATACCAGAATCGGCTCGTACGTGGCCTGCCGCTGTTATCAACCTCACCACAGCAGCTCTATTGCTGCCTTTCGCACGACTTTCAGAGATCCATGGAGGCCGCTTTATTTTTCTGGGTGGTCATGTCTGGCTTATCGTTTGGTCTATAATCGGTGGTTTCAGCCAGAATCCTACTATGTTGATCGCCTGTCGAGCCATGCAAGGCTTGGGATCCTCAGCCTTCTTACCATCTAGCGTTGCCATCATGTCACGAATCTATCGCCCCGGTCCTCGAAAGAACTTTGCGTTTAGCATGTTTGGCGCATTCTCCTGCATCGGCTTCTACTCTGGAATTTTCTTCGGTGCCTTGGCGGCTCAGGTCCTTGGTTGGAAGTGGTACTTCTTCATCGGCGCTTTCTTCTGCGCCAGTATTTTTATCGCTGGTCTATTAACTATCCCTAAGAGCCATGGAAGTCCTCAGGCTGGTCTTAAGATGGATTGGCTGGGTACTGCGACTGTTGTACCAGGTCTTGCGCTGGTTGTGTACGCCTTGACCGACGGTGGTAATGCTCCCCAGGGCTGGCGAACACCTTACGTTTATGTCACCTTGATTCTGGGTGTTTTGTGTCTTGCACTATTTGTGTACATCGAGGGGTGGAGGGCCAGTCAGCCTCTTTTGCCGGCGGAAGTGTTCAGGGCAAAGTACATGAGCCGACTGGTTCTTGCGCTCTTCATGTCCTACGGATCATTCGGCCTGTTTCTCTTCTACGCCAGCTTCTAGTGCGTCATAATCCTTGAAAGTCTACCAATCCTGCCACTAACATATTCTCTAGTATCGAGAGTGTCTTACATATCGGACCCTTGTTGACCGCCGCCTGGTTCATTCCCCTCGCAGCCGGCGGTTTCATCTTGGCCGTCGTTGGCGGCTTTGTTCTTCATATCCTCAGCGGAAGGTTATTGTTGATTATTTCAGGCCTTGGTTTCCTCGGATCCACAATTCTCTTCGCTCTCATTCCCGACGGTGGAAAGTCTAATACGTTTCTCTACTGGGCTTTTGTTTTCCCCGCCATGGTCCTCTCCACGATTGGAGTCGATATCGCCTTTAACGTCACCAACGTGTTCATCACGACATCTCTTCCCGGCCATCTTCAAGCAGTCGCAGGCGCCATGATCACTAGTCTGCTCTATCTCGGTATGGCCTTTTGGCTGGGCGTTGGTGAGATGGCTGTCTCTGCGAGGAAAGATATCAAGGGAGCGGAGAATGTTGACCCCCGGAGTCAATATCAGATTGGTTTCTGGACCGGTGCTGGACTAGCTGTGGCTGCTTTGGCCATCTTTGTTACTGTCAAGATCGAATCGGCAAAGTCTGACCTTACGGCTGACGAGAAGGCTCAGAGAGAGCGAAAGAGGTTGTCTGAGCAAAGAGCAGAGTAATGAGTTGGAAGTTTGGTGGGTTGGATATTCGAAAAATTGGCGCAGTTCTCAAAATCTTTTACAGGGAGGTTGTTAGTGGCAGGGTTACCGAAACAAAAGGTTATCTATCAACGACGGGTTGATTAGGGTCGAAGGAACTAATTGGAAACGAACGATTCATGAGGAACGAACAATTATCGGAGGAAAAGGTTGCCAAAGCGATCAGGTATAAAATAGAATTTAGATAATGCTTGTAAAATATTTCTGGCGTAGTGGATGATCGTGTTGCGATAGTCACATTCCTGCAGCCACATCCATTCAACCATGTAATGTTTTATGAAGCCGCAAGACCCCGCCGTGGGTTAAAATCGCAGGGAAATACATGATTTGCCCCAAATTCATAACGTGGCTGAGCCGCAACGTTAATTGAGCCGCAACGTGGTTCTTAGATACGGAGAACGCACAGATGCTCTAGTTCTAGTAGCAGGGACTTGTCTTTTGCTTTGAGCTTAGGTATATTCGTCACATTAGTACTTAGTCGCAGATCTCCCAAGGTCACGGTTCACGCGAGATTGGTCTCTGATGCTATGCGCCTGATCAGTGTAGGGCCTACACGAGAATTGTCAACTCCAAAGCCACATTGTGTTTCCCTTTGTGTGTGTCTTATTGAGAACTATGAGTTTTACCATGTCATACATTATCCTCTCCGGCTGATAAGCGGAATGTGGGCGGCAAATGGTTAAAAGAACTCCTGGTCAGCCACGCCGAGTAAGATTAGACAGGATAAAATGCCCATCCTAGAAGTTTTTATCATCCAACGCCATACCACTATCAGCGTCTTGATCTCTAATTAAAATTCTAAAACGATACAAGGTACAGCCGCACGAGTGCATTTGCACCAGGGTCCCTTAGCAGTCCAGACCGCCAGAGACCCCAACGGAGTAATTTAACCCCAAACAAAGCCATAATCGTCAGAAAGCGCATACACCCGTCCTTTAATTCCATCTGAGGCGTTTCGTGAATGGCCGATCCGGCAACTTTGCGCCGAAATGGTCCCCCTCAGAATTTGGGGTTTGCGGGGGAATCCATCTATGGGGGCGGGGTGATCTGCAGCTAACGATGGGGAAATCGAGTCCCACGGAACGTCTGAGCCGCGGATAATTAGCTGTCCACGAATGAGACGTTAGTAACCGAACAAGCTTATACTTGATTAACTCAAACCCGCACATCGATTGAGTTAGAGGGTGGACCTTTGTTAGTGAAGTATGAACTTCATCTGGGGTCAATGAGCTTAGATGAGACCGAGAGCCAGTCAAGACGGAAAGGGTCCGCTTAATATGAGTTGTGTGTCGTCTTGATAGACTGGGGGTGGAGACTATGATGTATCGAGGAGTTGCTCCGAGAAACGGGCAAAGCACTTTGTATAAAGCCTGTCTAACGTCCTAACATCTTGGTTTCTGATCCTCAAGCTGCTCATCTCTACTTTCTCAGATCAAGGACTTCACCATGAAAGTCTCTAGCTTCCTCTCCGCCGTCTCTCTCTTCGCAGGCGTCCTCGCAGAGGCCATCGAGCTTCCCGCCGGTGTCCCTCGAAGCGTTGAGGAGTTCCGTGCAAAGCATCCTTATGAAGCTCCTGTCAAGAGAAACCATCGAAAGGTCGTTACTATCAGACACAGTAAGCACGACAACGATGATATCTCGTCGGAGTTCTACAAGGGTCTGAAGAAGGCCAACAAGGGAGGCACTCTTTACCTGCCCAAGGGAAAGACTTTTGTCATTGGAAAGCCTCTTGACCTTACCTTCTTGAACGATGTTCAGGTTCATCTCGATGGTGAGATCAAGTTCACCAACGACACTGCTTATTGGCAGAAGAACGCCTTTGCCCACCCGTTCCAGGTACGTTACCCATGGCATAGTTATAGCATCACTCTAACATACTGCAGAACTCCATTATGTTCTGGAAGTGGGGCGGCAAGAACATCAAGATCTACGGAAAGGGTGTTTTGAATGGCAATGGACAGAGGTGGTGGAACGGTATGACCCATTATCACTTCATTTTACGCATCTACTGACCATATTCAGAGTTCGCTGGCAAGGAGATCCTGGACACTGACAACGCTTATCTCCGTCCTATTCTCTTCTATGCCCAGAATGCTACTGGCTTGGATATCCAGGGAATTCACTTCAAGGATTCGCCTTGCTGGACCAACTTTGTCGTTACTTGTAAGTGCCACCTTCACCTCCTGACCATGAAATCTAAGTACTGACATCTCTTAGCCAAGGATATCTCATTCAAGGATGTCGTCTGCACAGCTGAGTCAAACAATGCTACAGCTCTGCCTAAGAACACCGACTTCTTCGACTCTCTGAACATTGAACACCTCAACGTGGAGCGCGCTTGGGTCAACATTGGAGACGATTGCTTCTCTCCCAAGAGCAACGCTTCTGATATCCATGTCAATACCATGTACTGCAATGGTAAGTTCACTTCGTTCCTCACAATATTTATACACGACGCTAACGATACACAGGTACCCACGGTCAGTCCATCGGCTCTCTCGGCCAGTACAAGGGCGAGAAGTCTTTCGTAAAGGACGTCGTCATTGAGAACGTCTGGATGCTCAACGGTCAGCACGCCGCTCGTCTTAAGACCTGGGCCGGTCCTGATGTCGGCTACGGCTTTATCGACAACGTTACGTTCCGCAACTTCTGGGGCGCCAACAACGAATACACCGCCTTCATCGACTCGTGCTACTTCAACATCAACGAAACCACCTGCGCCGCCTATCCCTCTCAAATGAATATTACGAATATTCTCTTCGAAAACTTCTCCGGTTCTAGCTCTGGCAAGTATGGCGACGCTGTGGCGCGACTTACGTGCTCGTCTAGCAAGGATGCTGTTTGTGAGAACATCGAGTTCAAGAACTTCAACATCACTTCACCCTGCGGTGGAAAGCCAGTGGTTCTCTGCGATGGTGTCAAGCCTATCGGTGTCGACTGCGTCAGTGCTACAAGCACTGAGGGCAAGGCTGCTTTGAAGAACAAGTGCACTGCTCCTCTGGCTTCTGCCAGCCCTTTCAAGGTCAGGAAGTTCGACAGTTAGATTTCAGAGGATAGTTGGTACTAGATTCGTGTAGATAGATGTAAGCTGAATAAGATGTAATGATCGAATACTGTTGCCTTCAACATGAGTGACTGGTATCTGCGATTGAGGACATGTTCCAACGTACCGTCATATCGTCCCTAAAGGAGAGATAATGGGGAGAGTACGGGATTGCAGGAAGTCTATGCGACTAAGCACTAGAAAGAACTAAGTCTTGATCAACCGATATGAAGATCCTCAAGCTAGATAAGAATCAGGGAATCTTGCACCTGAGACCATGTATTATCATCGCGACAAGAAAGTGCTAAGCATGCGAAACTTTGAGAGAAGCTCCATAGACCTCAAGGAAACACAAGGATATCTTATTCTAAGTGAATTCTTTTAGAATTGATTCAAACAATATGAGCTCATCAAGATGTGCCCAGTCCTTTTTGATTCAACCCAAATCAGACGTTTATATTCCAATTACTCATCAACGTCTGTTGGTTTAAATTGGACTACTGGGTCCTGACAGCTTCTCAATATGTATAATATACCTGGGAGATACAGGTTCGAACAGCACATCACTCTGGTCGAATGGATGGCATTCAAGAGCTGCTTTATCTTCGTCCATCGCCGGAGAGAGTGTGGTTCAGGGTAAGTCATCCATTGTCCATACAGTGTCTGAATCATAGGCCTGATAAGAACTACCGAATAAGTGGGTTCAATCGCGCCCCCACGTACCTGCCCAGTGCGAGCCCTGGTTGCCGTGTCACTTATCACTACCTATTAACGCGTGGACGCGTGTGGGTGACTGACGCGACTGCCGAATCTCAATTTACCTAGGACAATGGACCACCCATTTTGGAGCTCCAATCTACCATCTCCATCCTCCACATTCATTGCATCTTGAGTTTCTTGTTCCCCTATCAATTGTTTCTGATCGTTTGCTTGTAAAATCACAAGCGTCATTGAATCCTGTTCTTTCTCACATTCAGGTGATTAACGGCTGTCGAGCCCGTTGCCTCAGCGGCCAGAATCCTCAATCGAAGCATTCTGCTGAAGGGATTCACCATCGTCGAGTCCACCATGGCGGCCGAACGAACAACTCCGGCGCGCACGCCCGCAAAGGCGACCAAACCGGCTGTGCCTACTTCATCAGCCAAACAACGTTCTATCGTTTCCTTCTTCCAAAAAGCTCCGCCCTCAACCCCCGCCGCTGCATCATCTCCTCTGTCAAAGGCCTCTCCCGCCAACAAACAATCATCGTGCCTTAAGGAGACAACAAAAGCCAACTCTCTCCCCAAGGTTACTCCTCTTTCCAAGCCCAAGTCGACCCCAAAGGCCTCCCTCAAACAATCGACTCCCGTCCCTAGCAGTGACGCCATCGAGCCCCCGAGCTCCCCAGTGAATCTCGATGCGAATGTCAAGGTAGAGAAACACCCCCCATCACCCGTCGCGACCTCGGCTGAGACAAAGCAAAAACAGGCCCCTCCCAAAATGAACCACGACGCTCTTCCCAGCAGTCCGACTCGTAAGGTGAGAAACCCATAACACCACTATCCTCGGCCTGACCGGGCGCTGACCATTTACAGACCAAAAAGGTTGTTAGCTACGCCGAGTCCTCCGATGACGATGAGCCTTTCAAATTTGGTGGTGCCTCCAGCTCCCGCCGACGACCAAGAGTGCGACAAGTCGTCAAGGACGAAGACGATTACGAGGAAGAAGAGCAAGAGGATGAAGCAGCGCAAGATGAGGACACTGGTAAGCACCCATCTCCAATCTCTCGGCTCGACTCTAACAAATACAGACCCTATGGATGACTTTATCGCATCTGACGACTCGGACGAAGACACCTCTCGATCCAAGAAGCGCAAGCGGCCCTCGAAACCAGCCGCGCCCCGAAAGCGATCCAACGTCTCCTCGCCCGCCCCCGCACCCGACGTCGATATCAAGGATAGTATCCTTGAGGAGGACGAATTGATGGATGATGTTGGGGGATCCACCGCTTCTCAATGGAACTACGATCCCAAATCGACCGACAAACAAGCTGTTGTCAAGCCTGCCGAGAGGGCCGTCGTAAAAGACCCCAAGTACAAGGAAAAGGCATACACCAAAGACCCTGATCAAAGGTATCCTTGGCTCGCCAATATTATGGATAAGGACAAGCGAACACCCGACGACCCAGAGTACGACAAGCGGACAATCTTCATCCCTCCCCATGCTTGGAAGAAGTTTTCTCCTTTCGAGACACAGTACTGGAAGATCAAGCAGAACCTTTGGGACACCATTGTCTTCTTCAAGAAGGGCAAATTCTACGAACTTTACGAGAATGACGCCACCGTGGGACATCAGGAGTTTGACTTCAAGATGACTGACCGAGTCAACATGCGCATGGTTGGAGTGCCTGAGAGTTCTCTTGATTACTGGGTGAACCAGTTCATCGCCAAACAGTACAAGGTTGCCCGTGTCGACCAGATGGAGACTAACCTGGGCAAGGAAATGCGCGAGCGACAAGACAAGAGCAAGAAGGCGGACAAGGTCATTACTCGCGAGCTGGCTTGCATCCTTACTGCCGGTACACTTGTCGATGGCGGCATGCTGCAAGACGACATGGCTTCCTACTGCGTGGCCATCAAGGAGTCCGTTATTGACGATCTTCCCGCCTTCGGTATTGCCTTTGTCGACACTGCTACCGGTCGCTTCCACCTTTCTAGTTTTGTGGATGATGTCGATTTCACCAAGTTTGAGACTCTGATTGCTCAGACCGGCCCGCGAGAACTTCTCCTCGAAAAGTCTCGTCTCTCCACTAAGGCCCTGCGCATCCTTAAGAACAACACCAGCCCTACAACTATTTGGACGCACCTCAAGCCTGGCACAGAATTTTGGGATGCGGACATGACCCGCCGCGAGCTCGGCTGCGCAAACTACTTCAAGGTCGAGGATGCAGATGACGAAGTCTGGCCTGAGACGCTCCAGGCACTCAAGGACGATGATCTCGTCATGTCAGCGACCGGAGCACTGGTCTCATATCTGCGCTTCCTCAAGGTTGAAGGGCCTCTGTTGTCACAGGGCAACTTCGAACTATACAATCCCATACAGAAGAACGGAACTCTCATCCTTGATGGGCAGACGCTCATCAACCTCGAAGTCTTCTCCAACACAGTCAATGGCGGTTCCGAAGGTACGCTGTTCAGTCTTCTTAACAAGTGCGTGACGCCCTTTGGAAAGCGCCTTTTCCGATCGTGGGTGGCACACCCGCTCTGCAACATCGATCGCATTAATGAACGTCTTGACGCTGTCGAGATGTTGAATGCCGACCAGACGGTTCGTGAACAGTTTGCCTCGCAGCTTGTCAAGATGCCCGACCTGGAGCGGCTCATCTCACGAATCCACGCCGGTGCCTGCAAACCCGAGGACTTTGTCAAGGTTCTAGAAGGCTTTGAGCAGATAGAGTACACCATGGGCCTTCTTGGAGCTTATAAGGGCGGCAATGGCCTCGTCGACCGACTTATTTCTTCGATGCCGAACCTTGATGAGCCTTTGACCTACTGGAGAACGGCGTTTGACCGCCGCAAGGCCCGCGACGATAAGCTCCTCATCCCTGAGCGTGGCATCGATGAGGAGTTCGATGGGAGCTCAGATCGAATTGAGGAGATCAAGCAGCAGTTCGAAGATCTCCTGGCAGAGAAGAAGAAGGAGTTCAAGTGCAAGCTCCTTAAGTTTACAGACGTTGGAAAGGAGATCTACCAACTAGAGGCGCCGAAGAGCGTTAAGGTCCCTTCGAGCTTCCGCCAAATGTCTGCCACGAAGGACGTCAAGCGATGGTACTTCCCTGAGCTATCTCAGCTTGTGCGAGAGCTTCAAGAAGCTGAAGAAACACACTCGCAGCTTGTTCGCGATGTTGCCTCTCGCTTCTTCCAGAAGTTTGATGTCGACTACGAAACCTGGCTGCAGGCCATCAAGATCATCTCGCAGCTGGACTGTTTGGTGAGCTTGGCCAAGGCGTCAGCATCACTTGGTCAGCCAAGCTGCCGACCCGAGTTTGTCGACGAGGAGCGCAGCACCGTCGATTTCCAAGAGCTTCGACACCCTTGCATGATGAACACCGTAGACGACTTCATCCCCAATGACATCAAGCTCGGTGGCGAGGAGGCCAAGATCAATCTGTTGACAGGAGCCAACGCCGCTGGCAAGTCTACTGTTCTTCGCATGGTAAGTCATCTCCACAAACTGATAATGTACAATGCTAACGATGATAGTCTTGTGTTGCCGTCATCATGGCCCAGATCGGCTGTTATGTCCCTGCCACTTATGCGCGCCTGACTCCAGTCGACCGTATTATGTCTCGCCTCGGAGCCAACGACAACATCTTTGCCGCTCAGTCGACTTTCTTTGTTGAGTTGTCCGAGACCAAGAAGATTCTGTCCGAGGCTACACCTCGATCGCTGGTCATTCTGGATGAGCTCGGTCGTGGAACCAGCTCATACGATGGTGTCGCTGTCGCCCAGGCTGTTCTTCACCACGTCGCTACTCACATCGGCTGCGTTGGCTACTTTGCCACCCACTACCATTCGCTTGCAACAGAGTTCGAGAACCACCCTGAGATTCGAGCGCGTAGGATGCAGATCCACGTCGACGAAGATGAACGACGTGTCACTTTCCTGTACAAGCTGGAGGACGGCGTCGCAGAGGGCAGTTTCGGTATGCACTGCGCCGCCATGTGTGGCATCTCATCGCGTGTGATCGACCGCGCAGAGGTGGCTGCCAAGGAGTGGGAGCACACTAGCCGACTTAAAGACAGCCTGGAGAAGGCAAAGGCGGGATGCTACATCCCGTTGGGTATCCTGAGCGACCTCGGTGCGCTGCTTGGCGACAAGGGTGAGATGGGAGATGATGGGGTGGATGTTCTTCTCAATGCTATTGAGGCGCTGTAAGAACGCTATTATTAATGTGATATAAGGGCGAAAACGGGGAACAAGGAAGGACATGAGCTGGAATGGACATTGTTCCAAAGGGAGCAAGGGATATATCTTACAAGGCGTGTATGGCGTCTTTTTTCTCATGTAAAAGGAATGGGACATTACTTTGATAGAGTTGTCAAGGGATAAATAGGCGTTGCAATGGAGTGTCTTTGATCAGGCCAAATGTTACAATTGGAGGCTTGGACTGTTTGTGCAATGAGATGTGATCGCGATAAAGTGAAGAAATCTAGATGTTACCTAATAACAAAGGTTGTGTACATGACCAAGCTTGACAAACCACCATAACTCCCAATCATCAAAACTCAATCAAGATTATACTATTCCCAAACACTCAACAGATCAAGTCAATCCCGACTCCGATCCTCTATCTCACCGAAGCACTTCTACAGATCCAAGTTATCACTCTTCTCCAACCGTAGAAGCAGCAGGCGAAGCACTCGCCGCCTTTTGTTGTCGAATTCTACTTGACGCACGCGAAGGCTGAGCACTGGCCTTACCAGGCGTCTTCTTAGTACGCTTAGGAGTCTTGGCCACTATCACAGGTCAGTTTTCTCTTCTTCCATCGGAGTATGTTGACTTACCATCTGTATTCTTCTTAGCTTTCTTGACAGCTGGACCAGCATCCTCGGCAGTCTCATCCGCAGAAGGTGTCGCAGCTTCACTTGTTCTGCGTCTCTTCAATCCAGCGCTGGCGTTGCTCGCGTCATCCTTCAACTCCGCAATGTCATCCACATCCGGCTTCAGGGATTCATCAGAGTCTGAGTCGCTCTGGTATCGGTATGCAGGATCGTGAACCTTTGATCCAAGGAATCCATCCTTTCTCTTCTTTCCGGCGAGACTATCGTCCCATGGCATACCGGGATTCACCCACGATCCAGGGAAAGGGGGATGTCCTTCGTATGGAGGCCAGGGAATGTCCCACCACTCTTTGTTGTCCTCGTTATTGGGATCGGAGCGCCAGACTGAGGCGTAGTGGTCTGCTGCGTTGGTGGGGTAAATCGTGCGTGCGTAGGTTGGATAGCGACGGAGGAATTTCTCCTTGAGAGCGCCGAGTTTCTTGGGGAGGTCGGAGGCTCGAATCCAACCGCTGCGGTTGGGGAGATGGTCGGGGGATCCTTTACCATTTCGGATGCCGCAGCAGCGGGTTTTGTCAGTGTGGAACTGTGATATGTTAGTTGGGTTGGATGTAAGAAGGGGAGAGGGAGATACTGACCTCTAGTTCCTGACTGCGGCCGATGGGCGAACGATTGGGGCTCTTGCTTCGCCTCTTAGGCGCTTTGCGAAGGCACTTGGAGCAGTACATATCATCATCGGGATCAAAGTCGGGATCGCTGGGACCGAGTTTCTTAACCCAGTCTGGAGATCTCGCTCGACGACGAAGAATGACTCCTTGTTCATCTTCCTCCTCGTCATAGTCTTCAGTCTCATAGCCATCGTCCTCGTAGTCTCCGTCGTTTTCTCCTGTCGGGCGACCTCTCTTGGACTTCTTGAGGACGCGACCTCGGCCTTCGGTCACTGAGCTCTTAGACTCACTACCTCCCACTGGTTCGGGCTCTTGCTGATTCACCTTCCCGGAGCGTCTACCGCGAGAGACTGTAGAGGCGACATCGCTTGGGTTCTCATCTTCCGACTCGTGGTGCTGAGATAAAGTCTTGCGCATGGTCTTCTTAAGGACACGCTTCTTCTTGGTGACTACCGCCACGGAACCAGTAGACTCATTGGACTCAGCATCAACGACTTCAATGTCCGATAAGACTTGAGTCACCCTGGGAGCTGGAGCTGGACCCTTGCCCGGGCTGGGCTGTCGAGCAGGTGGGCATGGAGTCGGTTGACGAGTAGCAAGTGACTCGCCCTCTTGCTCATCGTCATCTTCATCGTCAGACGGAAGGAATTGCACCTCCTTTCCATGACTATCGCGTAAGTGATGACGATACTGTTGGTCTGACATGGAACCGACATATGCGCCGCACTTCTCAAAGTGGGCGCACTTCTTCTCTTGATGGGCGCCTGTCGCTGCCGTGTTCTGAGTCTGAGTCTGAGCCTCAACCTGAGCCTGAGCTTGAGCTTGAGTTTGGGCAGCTGCGGCTGCAGCCCGGGCAGCAACCTCTCTGTTCTTCTGCGCAATCAAAGCATCCAAAGCATCATTATCAACGCTTATAGCCTTTCCACTCGCCCAGTCTATATCTTTACTAAACGCCAAGGGCATAGGAGATATCGGCTCTAGAATGTCCCAGAGCTTGTAGACGTGACATTCCATGTGCTTGATGCACTCTTCAACAGGACGATCTTTGAGGATCATCTTGCCAGACTCGTCTTTGCCGTCGCTGTAATAGAACGGAAGTCGGCAGAAGGGGCAGGTCTTCAGCTCAATGTCAGGGTGATGGTGTTTGAAATGAGTCCAGACGCCATGAGGGCTGAGGTGAGAGATGCTGGATGCTACACAAGAGGCGACGGGACACTTCTTGGGAGGGTCGAAAGCGACGCTTGGTCCGGGGTTGTCATGCCAGGCAAGAGGATATGCGAGAAGGCGTGGAGGCTCAGAGAGCTTTGCCTGGGGGCCGTTCTTCAAGATCTCTTCTTGTATAGCTGCGGCAAAGGGGTTCACAGGTGGAGCTGGTGTTGGGTTCGCAGCGAAGGGGTTTGCGACCGGCACTGGGTTCGGGTTCGGGTTCGCGACGAAAGGATTGGCAACTGGTGCTGTTGCTGTACCCGTAGTGAAAGGGTTGACAGCTGAGGAATGAGACATGGGGGCAACGGGAGCTGGAGCCCGAGCTGGAGCAGGGGTTGATCGAGGTGGGTAGACAGGAGGCCGTTCAGGTGGAAGAGGACCTCCACGAACAATCTGCTCGATGTCTGAAGCAATCTGCAAGAGTCGCCCAGCACCACCAGGTATCTCAGGTCGTACAGGCCTAGGCACATATCTCTCGCCCTGCTGCGGCTCGTTTCTAACTTTGCCGAAAGCTTGCGAAGGCTGGGCAGCCGTATGTCGACCTTGCAATGGTGAAGATTGTGTTTGACGAGACTTGGGGATTTTGGGGAACACAGGGTTATGATCATCAGACCTCTTAAGTCCCAAGATCTTCTTCAGCTCGTAGCTATGCTTCTTACGCATATGAGCTTCCTTCTGATCCTTATCCCACCACTCAAACAAGTTCTCATCACACCAATTGCACTTGCGCGACTGATGAACAGCCAGCATATGCGTCTTCATGCATTCCTTCTCATCGAGACGAAATGCAAAGCCGCAATCCTTAAAGGGACATTGCATCGTCCTCTTAAGCATCATGTTGCGAAGGTCCCAGAAGTTGCGCTGGAGCTCGGCTTGTTCGGTTGGTGTGAGGATGGCTTTGGAGACCATGGGTACGTTGCTGCTGGTTCGAAGGATCTTCTCGACGGGTGCTGCGGTGCGAGGGATGTCGATACCGGCGGCTGAGGGCCAGGCTTTGTGGTCGTATTCTCCATTAAAGACACTTGGCTGTGTAGCCCATGTTCTTCCACGGTCGTCTTTTCCAATGGTGTTGTTGACTTTCCAGGGTGATTCGGTAGGTGGGCCGGGCAAGGAGTTGACGATGTGATCTACCTCATCGATCTCATCAGACAGGTAGTCATTCAACTCAATGTCTTCATCTTCCTCATCTTCCTCATCTTCCTCTTGATCATCGCTGCTCACTTCGTCAGAAGAATTCAACCCTCCGGGAGTGTTTGGTCCAGATTCTTGTTGCCAGCGTTCTTCCGGCTGAGGCTCTTCTCGCTCAAAGTCTTCCTGCATCGGTTCAGGATCTTCATCTACTTCAGAGTACTCTTCCACGGAAGTATCTGTGTATGCATCCTCTCCAAAGAGATCCCATTTGTCATCAGACCATCTGGGTTGACTTGTTGCCAGGACACCAACATCATACTCTTGGTCTTCTTGCGCCTGGCCTGGGCCCCAAAGTATCGGAGTGTCAGGAAGCTGGAGTCCGCCCGATGAGACCCCACGTTGAGATCTAGCTTGAGGCGCAATTGGTGTCTCAAAAGCATCTATCCTTTCACTCGACGTGGGTCGCACAATCTTGCCGTCGCGCACCGTCTCTCTCTCATTCTGAGGATCAAGAGGGCGAAGAGGTACCGGCTCCGAAGGGTACCTTGCCCCAAGATCGATCTTGTTATCGTCAAGACCATTTATTTCGAGAATACTTTGTTTCCACTTAAGGTGTTCCCAGTCGTGTGGTGCGTGTTTGTCAAGATGCCCGAACTCGTGAGGGTCCACTCGCACACCCCACATGTTGCTCTTGGGTATGCAAGTAATCCAGTCAACTTCTGACTTCTTCAGAAAAGATACAGATATGTTTGGAGACGTGATAGATCGCCTGATGTAAAACCAGTCGGTGGGGGTTGTGTCGGGAGTGATCAAGTAGGCGGGTGAGTCCATGTCTTGCACCCGGAGGCTGTCAACAGAAGGAATCTCCTTGAGTAGGATATGGTCCTTGGATAAGTGCCAAGGTGAATCGCCAGGAGTGCGATCACACAACTTCTTGATTGCATCATGCCATGAATCCGATGTCAAAGGGGGCATTTCTTCAAAAATATCATCACCACTGTACCAATCTGGGTACAAGCGACAGTGTCCTGGTAGCCATCTCACATTGAGTGTCAGGTACCAGGTCGGGAGCTTTCGGAGCTTACTTCCAAGTCTTTTTCCGTATGGGCTTATACCACTAAAGCCGCGTTGAGGAGAGACTTCCCAACCTTGGATGCCAACGTTGCCATCAGGGACCTGATCAAACGCATTCGTGGCGTCTCCCTCCATCACAAAGACTGACTCCATCTTATTCCATGTCGGCAAGTCAAAAGCCTCGGTAGTCATCTCACAGATGTGACCATAGGCCTCATCGAAGAAAGCTGCGGCATTGTGATCCCGTGCTACCAGGTGCGGATTGGGGTGCGGATAGTAGTTGGGCAAGATGATAGGGTCAACACAGGGATCAAGCCACGAACACTCAACCATCCAGCATCCACCTGGATTGTTGAGAGGATGGAGCAACTCCCATACCCATTGAGGTAGTCCCATGGCGCCATAGATGTCGGGGATATTCCATGCAGCATCAGGCTTGTTCTTGTCGAATAGGCGAAACAAAGCATGATTATACTTGGAGGACTCAGGCTTGCCGAACAGAACCTCCATGGTCGCAGTGAAATGGGCGTTGTACTGTTGCGATCCATATTTGCTGATGACGAAGCTTGCAGTTTTGGTCTTGGGAAAGGGTAGATAGGCATAGCTGATGGCCTCTTCCTGAGGTCCATTAGCAGCAGGGCCGAAAGAGCGCCCAATCTTCACCATGTCTGTTGTGAATTGCTGCGAAAAGGGCTCCCAGTGCGGTGGTCCCTTGTTGATCTCCGTCCATCCGATATCAGCAAAGAGGGCACAGCAATCTTTGTGTCCATCTTTTCGGTTGGTAGCAAAGTGCTTCTTGAGATGAGCCATGGCGGGGCTATCACTCGTCAGAGGTAGCTTATCATGGATGATCTGGGGCTTGCCAATCTTGCGATCGAAAACAAAGAGTGAGTATTTGTAGGGAGCCTTAGATGATGGATCGACGCAGAGCAACTGTCGTAGAACGCTCGAGTAGGATCGCCACTTGCGAGGGACAAAGGGAATGCATCCGTTGATACCGTAGAGATAAACCCATCCATCCTGTGAAGCTGCGGGTGTCTCGGTCTGGGGGATGTGGTCAGAAGTGTCGCGATAAGAAACCTCAATGATCTCGCCACCACGAAGACCCAGAATCGGTTCGTCTGTGTTTGGGATCGGGATGGGGTAATTGAAGGCTTCTTTGGCTTCAAGCTGTTAGTCTCGAGTTGCATCAGGGGGTTTTGGCCGATCAACTTACCTTTCAGCTTATCCTTTCCCCAGTTCCGGCTATCATGAGCTGAGAGGAAGTGCAGAGGCGGCCTAACGTTGTATCGCGGGGGCTCTGGTTCATCCAGTCCCAGATCGGCAGCAAGTTCCTCAAGAGGGTTGGCGATGGGTGGAACAGGAAATCCAAACCACAGCATTGTCAGCTGATTTGCCAGTGTATCCTCGACACCCTTGAATCGGCCAGCGAGCAGGGCTTTGTATCGCTTCGTGTTTTGGGCCTGCAGCTCTTTGATGTCGGCCCGGTCAGAGGGCATCAATAAACGAGACTCGTGGAAGGTAAAGATCTCCGAAACAAGGCTATTGATGGTTTGCTTAGACTTCAGTACCTCGACAAATTCATCATGCAGGTCAATCCATTGCGAATCGGTCGGGTTGATCAACAGGTTGTGACGTGTCGCGGCTGTATCAAATGACGGGTGTTGGGTATGATCGTTCTTGTCAAAGGCCGATGAGACACCAGTCTCCGTTACCTTTGGGGGCATGGCTGTGGAAAGTGATGACAAGGCGAGATAATCTTGAGAAGTAAGGCTCAAAGCCAAAAGTGGCAGCGTCTATTGGGTATAATGCAAAGATGTAAGAATAGACACAAGGAGATGGAGAGCTCAAGCAAGTGGGTGCAAGAGTGTGCTGAGAGCTCCAGTTGATATGTAAGAGAACAAGAGGAAGAGACGATAAAGAAAACGAGTAAATAAGCAAGTGAACAACCGAGTGAATGTTGGAGAATGGCGAGGTTAAATCCGATGCCTGGTGAAAGAGCTTCCCATGAGGTGAAGCTTCTCGAGTGACCTGGCTGTAGGAAGCACTGGCCCAAATGCAGTATCATTGTTCTTTGGTCTAACATCATCGCACATGCCAGAAGAGGCTTTGAGTTGGTGTCGGAGACAAAGAACGAGCGGTTCTCTTTGACAGGTTGATGGGGTGGTCTGTGTCTTCGGTCGCCTTTCGCCGGCTTGGTCCTTTGAGGCCAGTCGCCTCGGTCTCTGAGTAGTCGAATAGAATACTTGTCATGTTTATCGACGATAAATTGTTTGGGACAAATGATAAAGCTTAGTCGTTGCCTGGAAACAATGCCAATCAGTAGGTTGTCGCATTTCGTAGAGTTTCCATCAAGTCGCACAAGTCACCACTAGAAGCCATCATTGCTTCACTATCCCGGGACTGTCTGCCCAGCCGCGCAATTCTTTCACCCGAAGATACAACCCCAAAAGGGATCTCAATAACGTCTGAGCGATACAAAATTAGCAACGAACGGGGCCAAAGCTCCACGTACCTCTCGATTGAGCCACATCAGCCTCCCTCCAACTACGAGGTGTGTGCCCACCTTTGTCCTCGATTCAAGCTTGGCCGAACAGAAAAGAGGGGAAGCCCATTCAATGAAAACAAAGAAGCTGAAAACTCGGCCAAACCCGCATTCAAGGGTGAATGGTACTTTGCAATCTGCTGTTTGGGCTTCTTTGTCCCCATGTTGATAACGAGTTCTCGAATACTCTTGAAGCGATGGCGAAATCACGCGAAGGCGACGATCAGGGCTGTGAATGAAAGCCGTTCATTATAGTATTGTATAGATGCTTCCTTTGTCCACCGCTGTTGGTATTAGGCCTTTGCGATACCAGGCTGATCGACTGATGCGTCTGTCAATCACGCAGCGAACTCCCTCACCAAGTCCTCCAGCTTTTCCTGGCAATCGGAAAAGTAGTTGATAGCCTGAATGATCTTGCCCTCGCTAGTTCCGAAGCCATTCCTGGTAAAGGCAATCCTCCAGGCGCTTTCATCCTTGACCAGAGCGTGGTAATCTCTTGTCTCCCAGCTCTTGTTGGCAGGGCCCTGCGCGAAGTACTCGCCAAGCTTGCCCTTCCAGGCAGATAAGTCAGTGGAAGTAAGTTCCTTAAGTAGATTCGGGGAAATTGTAATATGCTGAATCCCGGCAAGCTGCATCACCTCGTCGACAGATGTAAGTGATGCAGCCATAACCTGCGTACGGAAAGAATGGGTGATATAATAAGCTTGCGCTTCACGGCAAAAGTCGAAGGCTTTGTGTTGGTCCACGTATCTGCAATTGTCAGACAAACGACCGAGACCTGTCAAAAGAAAACTCACCCTGCTTCAAAATGAGCTTTGAGCTCATTAACGTAAGGGGCAATATAGGTGCATTGTGCCTCGGCAGCCAAAGCCGCTTGTTCCATGCAAAACATGGTGGTTGCAAGCGTAGCAATGCCTTGCATCTCCAGAGTGCGGCATGCTTGAAGGCCTTCCCATGTGGCTGGAATCTTGATGCACACTCTCTTGGTGTCAAAATCGGGTGCTAGCTCTTTGAAGATGTTGACAATTCCTGAAAGAGACGTGAGCTTGGGCGAGATAGGCGCACAACGGGAGAACCTTACGGTGGGCGTCACTTATCGTGCCGGCGGTTGAGTAGGATAACTTCGGGTTGGTCTGAATGAGGGTAGAGCCCTTAAGATTAGGTGCTATCAACAGTTGCAGTTTAACCACCTTCTCAAGTCAGTACGGTCTCGTCATCTCCGGGGTGTCTGATCATACCAAGATTTGAGCGACAAACTCCTCAAAGGTTGCCGATCCTTGCAGTTCCTTCAGCGCTCCTCGGGCGCCTTGGATAGCCTCCTTGATCAAGGTATCATGATGTAGCAGAGGCTCTCCTGCAAGCGGTCGGGAGATCTCTGAGAATGCAATTGCCTATGACAAGGGTTAGCATTGCTATCGGAGACATTGACAAAGGGCATGCTAACCTGGTTAGATGTGCTATCCACAAAAGGACCAAGTTCACGAGCGACTACATGTATATGTTAGTCAAAGAAGTTGGGAATAACAAGCGATGCTCTTTGATCCGTACCATTGGAGTCAAGGGTATCGCAGTCAACTTGACTGGTCTGGCGAAGTGCGTCCAATAATGTCGGCATATTGGCGGCTGGATCAATGGTTCGAATGAGACTGGTATCCAGATAAAAGATGGTTTATTGTTTGATCTATGAACTTTTCGAGCTGACAAGTCGAGCTATTTGACTGTATCGCGAATTTGCTGATGGAGTCGTTCTGCTCAATTGAAGCTAACAAGCCGTGCTGGCCCCCACCTAAGATGAGCGCATCTGACAAGCTTCTACCAAAGTTTAGCAATCATTCGCTCGGCTTGTTTTCCCAAAACGCTCCGTGACCTCGTTTCTCGCCTTCATTTCCATAGAGGTTCGGCTGCGATTACCATCTTGACAATCATGGTAATGGTGGGTTCTAGGCAGTCGTTTTTGCAAGATCCATTCGATCGAGTTGATGGAGTAGAAAAACCTTGTACGCCAATGTCGGGGCGACGATGTGATCATGCGGTGGAAACGCGTGGGGTCAATGCCGTGGGTTCTCCAAAATCAGTTGATCGTGGACCTTTATTGAGGCTATTCTGGGGAGTTTCACCGGCACTTGTCGGTTATTCCAGCTCTGGCAACCTTAGAAGAACGGGCCCTTGAGCTTGAAGCCATTGGGTTTAGCGGCGATTTGTAAATTCTTGGAGAGAAGAACGAGCGTGATTGAGAAAACACACGTGGGGGGAATCTCCAATTGTTGATGACCACACGTGACAAGTCACGTTTCTCCTCTTCCCCAGGAATTTCCCGATTGAGTTATCCATTTCCATCAAGAATTGTCGAACCACTCCACCAGTCAGCTCAAGCTCACGCCCATCTCAATACTCGGCGTGTCGGTTATGGACTGAGTCTCGCTGAGGACGGCCATGAAACCAATCACCAGGCCATAATGCGACCACCAAGATGCCTCCCCGCCGCGGAGCTTCCGTCCCTGCTCCTCAGGGCCGCCCCGGTAAGAAGATGCATGTCCTCCGCCGCAGCCTTCCAGGCGCCTAGAATAGTCGCTGCTACACCATGGAAGAGCTCCTCGTTTTTTCTATCGAACAGACTTTTCGACCGATCGAATTGCCTCGATTTCGTTATACTGCGCCGGGCCAATGGCATATACTCTACGTCCGCTTCGGCATCCGCAACACCTGACTCGACATTATCTTCTTCCTCTACCTCTACGTCGACAACAAATACCTCTAGTTCTACGCCGACCGAAGAAATCGCTCCTCACCGACGGCGACAAGCTCAACGTCGCGAAAAAGCCGTTGCCGAAGCCGCCGAAGCCGCTGCACGAGGCGAAAAACCGCTTCCTCCCGATGCATCCTCTCTACTCGCAACACACGCTGCCTCGCAGTCAAGTACTCTTCGTCGATACCTCTCAGCATGCCTCTCCCTCTCGAAACCCCGATTGACCATGCTCGTCGTCCTTACCGCCATGGCTACATATGCGCTATATCCCGTTCCCGAAATGCTCTCGCCGAGCACAACCGAGACCCCGAGTCTGAGTCCCCTCACATTATTATTCCTCACGATCGGAACGACGCTCTGCTCTAGTAGTGCCAATACTTTGAACATGCTTTACGAGCCCTCGACCGACGCCAAGATGACCCGAACTCGCAACCGTCCCCTCGTGCGAAAGCTCATCTCTCAACGAAGCGCCATCCTGTTCGCCGTGCTATCCGGCGTCATTGGAACAGGCGCCTTGTACTTTGGTGTCAACCCCACTGTGTCTGGACTTGGATTTGCCAATATCGTCATCTACGCTGGAATGTATACACCACTCAAGGCTGTTACGGTTTTCAACACCTGGATCGGTGCTATTGTTGGTGGAATCCCTCCTCTGATGGGTTGGGCTGCGGCTGCTGGTGAAACTGCCACCAAGGATGGTTCATGGCGTGAGCTATTGTTTGCCAGCGACGGCTCATCCATTGGTGGTTGGGTCATGGCTGGTCTGCTATTCGCATGGCAATTCCCTCATTTTATGGCTCTCAGCTGGCCCATCCGCGAGGAGTACAAGAAGGCCGGTCTTCGCATGTTAGCATGGACAAACCCAGCACGTAACGGGCGCGTCGCCTTACGATACAGTCTCGTCTTCATTCCTCTCTGTTTATCACTCTGCGCTGCAGGAGTAACAGAGTGGTCCTTCGCCGTAACCAGTCTCCCCATCAACGTCTGGCTCGTACGAGAAGCAGTGCGCTTCTGGCGATACGAGGGCAACAAGGGTAGCGCAAGGGGTCTTTTCTGGGCGAGTGTGTGGCATCTCCCCGGTGTCATGATCCTTGCCCTGCTGCACAAGAAGGGTATGTGGAGTAGAGTCTGGAGGAGCGTGTTTGGCGAGGAAGAGGGAGAGTGGGAGGAAGAAGAGCTAGATGAGATGATGAGCATGGCCGTTGACAACGCGGGCAGCCAGTTGCAGCGCGAGAAGCCAAGGCGGTGATGTGTAGGATAAATGAATGAATATTGTAACAACAATTGTATGTATGTGATGGGGGGGTAAATCTATCTAGCATCTTGGCTGTTGCATCTCTTTTTTATACGCAGCTCATATATCACTGTAGATTATCTGTTAACACTCAAGACACTATAAGCAGGAAGGCAGTGCTTTGACGAAATGATTTAATAGATTGCAAAAAGACAATGCGCACCTAAATCCTCGTGCATCCCCGTATCGTGGTATCTCTATCTCTAGTTATACAAAGGAAATGTAACTTGATCATTCCCTCTCTTGCTAGCCACCATTTTAAGCAAAGAACAACAAAGACTAAATAAAAAACATTACGCAAGTACCAATGCCAAAAAATAAGGGGGAGATGCCCCAGTCATGCGTTATCGTCGTTATAATCGCCCAGAAGCGCCAAAAACACCAGTACTAGCCCATGCTGCTCGCCATGCAGTGAAAAGATGGTAAATCGCCAACATGATGATGCTGGGTTAAAGGATTGACAAAAGGAATGGACGGCGAGGGTAGGGCAGAGCCTCCGATGAGGCTGAAAACGAGGTTGGAGGAAGGATTCGTGGAGGAAGAGGGAGGGAGTATAAGATGAAAGAGAGAGAGGCTCAGGCTTGGTTAAACGCCACCTCTGCCTGGCCTGTTGATGAGATTCCCAATACCCATATCTGAGCTCTGCGGTCGCGTCAGATACTGCTGAGGACTATTCCCCTGACTGTGCCCGGTCGGATGATGAGCGCCGTAAGCATGCCCAGCACTCGCACTCGAGCTCACACTCGACGAGTACCCGTGGCCACCGTAACCGGGCCCGTAGGCGCCAAGACTGTACTGTACCGCGGCCATGTGGTGAGGCTGCAGGTGCTGGAAGGACGTGTTGGCCGAGGCCACGACGGACGAGGCGGTGGTCTCGGGGCTGCTATAGGATGCGTCTAGTTCGTCAACCGGTGTCAGGCCCATGCCGGAGATGCCGCTGTCGTCGTCATACCCTGAAAGAGCGCCGGACTCGAGACGGTCGCGGCGGGCTGCGGCGCGGGCGGCGCTTTGCAGATTCTTGAGGCCGTTGGACATGCACTAGATGACGTGTTAGCAGATGAATACCTTCTAGACAGTGACTAATGCTTACCTTGGCTTCCACTACATTCCACTTCTCGCCGGTTCGAGCTGCGAGTCCACTCCAGATTTCCTTCCTCATGGCCATGTACTCTTTGGCCAGGCGTTGAAGCTTCAGGTTGTCCCAATCATCAGCGCCCTTGCGCTCCATCAATCGCTCATGACGCTTGCGGCAGGCATTGGGGGTCTTGGAAGGAAAATAGTTGGCTTGGATCTGGCCCCAGTTGAGACCTTGCATCCGCGCAGTGAGGAGCTGCTGATCATCTTGAGGTGTCCAGGCTCCTGAACTAGCGCGATGCTGAACTGGCGGGGGAATAGAAACGGGCGGTGCTGAAGTTGTGGCATATGACTCGTAGGTAGGTTGTTGTGTTTGTGTTTGGAGAGCGAGAGAAGAAGCAGCAGTTGTAGCCATACCATAGTAGTTTGGAACGGTCATACGCTGCTGACTGTATAAAGGAGAGGGGGCGAGAGAAACTGGGATACCCGCATTATAGCGGTTCTGAGAGGAGCTTGGAGCCCTGGAATGTTTCGGCATCATGGAGGAAACGGGTGTATAGTAACGAGAAGTGAAGGGATTCAGAGTGGCGAATCCTTAACAAGATTACGGATTAAGCGTAACAAAGAGGGTAAGGCCTGGGTCAACCGGCCTGGTCTGCTTGGTCCGGTCTTGAAGATAGCGGCCCAAAAAGAAATGGAGACTCGGCCTGGCGAGATATCCTGGTGTATAATAGCGAATGGGTCAAAGGAGATGAGATGAGAGTAAAGGAAACAAGCCCAATGGTCAAGAAAGCGACAGATGGAAGCGCCAAGAGAGAACCACAACGGAAAGAAAGGAGAAAAAGGAAAAGTAAGGAAAAAATGATAGAGAGAGGCTGAGCGAAGGAAGAGTTGTCTGGGGAAAGGAGGAGAAGAAACGACGAGGCCATGGGAGGCCGGATATGAAGCAGCTTTAAGGCCCCGGGACCTCCATCCTTGGTGGATCGCGACATCTGAGGCAAAGACAAAGACCAATCTCGCCCTGGGCGGCTCTGGGCACTGAAACAGGAACAGAGAGACAAAAAGAGGTAATGAAACTGCACACTCGTGTCTGAAAGTAGTGGTACTCTACGAATGGGCCGCTGATATTGGTCCAGAAGGCGGCTGTTTGAGTAAGTGGGCGGTTAAAGGCAATGGGCGGCTACAGTAGAGATGGACAGGCGGAACAGGAAGAGGGATTCATCCGTACTACGGATGGTAAAGTTTGAGCAAGCGCCAGACTGTCTAGGTGCCGCTGTCAAAAAACAAGGTCCAAGATCGGACGGGTGTGCGCACAGAATCGTATGAAGAAGAAAGCTAAAGATAAAAGTCGAGATCTCGACAGCCAGCCGATGTGCAGGCTCGAGTATGGTTCATGACAGCCGGGCGGGGATCGTCCAGCGCCTGGGGAAATGAACGGGGTCGCTGCATTGCATGTGGTGTGTATGAAAGACATCAAACGTGGAGCCAGAAACGGATGCTCTGCTGAAGAAGCGCGCAAGGGGGATCCATAGACCTGGCACGAACGACGGGAAGACTGCAGCGGCAAGACAAGGGGCATGCGCATCATTGTTGTACCGGCAGGCAAAACATAGCATCCTTGTCTTTTGCGGTCTTGTTTAGATTGGAAAGGAAGTGTGTTGACGCGGGATACAAGCTGAATATGGCAAATGTCGTTGAAGAAAGCATACCAACGGTCTGGTGTTGAAGGAGGTACGTATCCAGGTCCAGATTTAGATGGGTCCATGCGGCCACGCAATTGGCCAACGTTTTTGGAGGCGCGCGTTTAAAGTAATTAGGCGACTCCCGAAATAGTTAGCTCTACTATTTTGGGATCTCTTGACAGCTCTCATTGGGTCGATGAGATCAAATGTACCGCGCCCCAGAATCAAGCGGAGGAGGTACAAGATAAATCGGGGACCGTGTATCTCTGTGGGATGAATGACAAGCGCTTGGAAGGGCCTTCAAGAAGGTCGTTGGCGTGTAGTGAAGCAGATGGGACGTTTCAGGTTGTTCTACAAAGACCCACGTTTGTCGCTTTCTTGTTTTGTTTCTTTTGGTCTAGGAAGATGGGATGACATCGCGATAAGATAAGCCGAGGGCAAGCAGAATGACGAAATGCCACTCCTGCATCAACACTCCTGGCGAAAGGCCTCCCCTCATAAGTCCAGACGGCATCTCCGGCCGAAGATTAGATACCCTCCATCGGCCGACAAAATCTCGGAGCGGTACGGCAGACAGATTGCATCCTCCACAACGGTCAACGGGCGCCCCGCACCGGCTTCCCGCCCACGGGCACGGGGCTCCACGCTCGACCCCCGAAGGAACAAAGTTGGAGCAGAACAGGTTTTGGTCAGCGGTTGAACTTCAAGCCCCATGTGACACTTTTCTCTCGATTGAGACTTCATCTCATGTGAACGCCAGTGGCTGCTCGAGTGACTTGTTAAGTTCACAGATAATTCCCTCCCTGCCACTCCTTGAAATGTATCTACTCGACATATTCGTCGGGATTAATGTCTTGTTCTGTTCTTAAAATTCCCCACTGATTTGTCTATCGGAGACGCTAGCGCTGACGAATTCTCAGGGCATATACAGTGTAAAGCTTTTCAGCTGGTCAAGCCTCTGACGCGATTTACAAACTCTGTCATTAAAAAGAAATTGGAAATGCTACATTATCGTCATGATGAGAAATTAATTAAGAATTTGACTTTCTTGATGGAATGTGACATAAACCACCCTTTCTCATTGGTGATTGAAGCTGGTGGCGTACCGCGTGATGTAGGATAAACTTTCTGGATACTGTGTATAAATGCTTGACCCCGCCCGCTTCTCTCCGCTTCATCAGCAGTTCCCTCACGCACTCTTCATAGCTCCCGCGTGTCGCTTCAGCCGTCCTCAATAAACCGCACTAATAAAATGATGTACAATAACGTTTTCTCTGTGAAGATGCTCAGCCAGACTCCTTCCAGGCCCCGAGGACGACCTCCCGGAAGACGGAACAAGCCTCGAGAGAGTCAAGAATTCCCGCAAAACATCATGTCCGATGAACAGATCAGAATAAACTTAGGCAGGTCTCAAGGGAAGTCCAGCAGCGACAGTTATGTAGGTGGCGCCTGTCGGACAATCTTCAAAATCACAAATCAATATCCCTGGGAATGGGCCACAGGCTTTGCTCCAAGAAAATGGACTATCGACGTGGTGAGACACCTGCGAAATCTCATCAAGGGCTTTAGCGACAAGACCCAAGGAAATAATCACATAAATACCTGTCAAGAAGTCAAGAACTGGCTGCGCGCGCAAGCGAGCAAACGTGACATGCACGCGCCGCAGCTAACTGAAGATGACTTGCAAGATGCCCTCAAATATTTTATGATTGAAACCAAGACAAGAGCAAAGGCTTCGAAGAAGACTACTGAAACAGGTCCATCAACGAGCGCGCTTGAAGTGGTAGGTGTCACTTATCATGACGATGAAGAGGATGATACAGAATCTAGTCTCTTCATCGACGACGATCTTGATGAGCACTTTGCTCAAGATCATGATCAAGATAATAAGTCTAGTATATTTATGAGTAGTAATGAAGCTACTCCGGGACCGCCGAAACGCTCTGGGTCACCCCATGAGTGCTCTCAAGCTCATAAACGAGCTCGGCTAATTCAGCCACAAGACGCAGACGTCCAGCCTGATACTGCTATGTCAAATGACATTACTGTATCGCAGGAAACGTCTGTGTCGAAGTATCTGACAACAGCGAATGATACATGTCTGGTAAGTACAAGTCTTTGACTCTTCCTGGACCGCCCTGGACTAACACGTACAGTCACGATTTGTCCCAGACACATCATATCGCCCAGAAAGCATCACAGATCTCATTAATGGCTCTGATCATTTACGATCCAAAAAAGAAAAGGAGAAAGAACATATCACTCGTGCTCTCACTGAGTTGAGAGCATCGATGCAAGCAAAAGAGAATTGCATGACGCCCAGTACAGCTGTCAATCACGCAGCGCTTGACAAATTACGTCGCACCGTTAGAAAATATAAAGAGACAAAAGAAGAAATCAAGAGTGGAAAAGATTTCTTCGAGCAGCATCACCAAGACTTGGCTGTAGGAGCCGCTGTTGTCGCCAGTTATTATCACAATTACAAAAGGAGACTGCGAGACTGCGACGAATTGATCAAGCAAACGCAGCTTCAAATTCAAGAAAAACTTAAAAAAGCCGCGCAAAACACCTCTGGCATAAAGGCCCAGCTTGAGAAAGATATGGCAGAGACTCTTAGACTCGAAGCTCGTGAACTAGAAATAGTGCAGTACTTGGAGTACTACCACGTCATTGGATCTTTAATGAAGCTAGGGCCGCCTGGAGTAAGGACTTTATTAACTAACCTTAAATGCGATAATATTCCTTTACCTAGTCTGGTTGAGGAAATCCAAACTGTAAGTACTATTTAAATGTTAAGGTTTGAGATACGCTAGCTAATAAGGCTGTTATTTAGAGGCACTGCGGTATCGCTAACGAGCATCGGTTACAAACAGCTATGATGTAACCTCCGTTAATTATATAAATATATATTTATGGACAATTGCAAGGCAATTACCTGCAAAAAAACCCATAAAAGAAGGAAGCGGAAGGTTATATTTACAAAAGTCGAGTTTCTTGTGCTGGTTCTTAACCAGCGTCCGGTCTTTGATTCGGTCCGGTCCGCCTGTTCATCCGGAGCGGAACGGCGCACAACGGGATTTACGGAGGAGAGGAAAATCACACCGGATTTGGAGATGGTCAACCAAAAGTCTGGGTCTCGTGTCATTATCTTTTCAAGCATTCGTTTTGGCTCAATTTGTTTTCATTGACGCTTTGTTCGGATTGGGTGTAAGCAAAATGGATGAAATTGTGGATTGACAATGGTAAATTGCTGCGGTATGAATCTTGATGAAGTATGATCGACCTTGAAAATGACAAAATATCAACTTAAAAAATGCACTTGAATGACACTTACTAAATGCACCGTGCTCATAGATACGTTCTGCATTAAACCAGCTTGCACGTGGTTGGCTTGTTTCGCATTCGTTTCGTCAACTGCCTTAGGGTAGGCAGCAACTCGGTTGAAACCTGAACAAAAAGAGGCACCCAGCATCCATCTCAGCCACACATCCCTGCAATTGCCACATCCATATTCTGTCGGCAAATGACTCTGGGTTGACTGGACTTGGTAATTGAATAAGCCTCAAATTGAGGATCGCGTGAGGTAAGGCTGACCGACAGACAAACTGATAAGATCTAGGCATGGATGCTGCTGTTACAGAAACCCCTCCACACTCCCCTCTGTGCGGGACCCCATGCATGGTATGCTACACCAAACACGGTCATTGAATCGGAGCTTGTGATCTCAAGTTTGTCGATCTCAGACATTCTCCCTCCCCTGAAGGAAGCAATGCATTAGCGTGGCGCGCAAGATAACTGGACCAATCCAGAGGTAACTCTCTGCAGACAAAGGACAGGGGTCCAGCACCGTACGACAAGAATAAGCACACATTGAATCCCATAGCCTTTTACACCATGAAGCACAGTAGATGCCAAACTCATGCTACCCCTCTACAAACTAATCGCTGCAGGTCCACGTATACTAATTGGTCAGCAGGGCTAGATGGTTGCCTCTTTTGGTGCGCCTTCCATCCTCTTTACTCCCATCCATGCTGGGATTATGCAGGTGAGATGATGAAAAACCAGGCAGTGAAAGCGCAGTGCAGCTCAGCTCAGCTCAGTGCAGTTGCAGTGCCAGAGACCGTCATGACGACAAACGGAAGGTACTGCCCTGCTTCACGGGATATAAAGAGGCCTCAACCTCTCCCTCTTCAATTGTTCATCTCCCATCTTCTTACAAAACATCATCAAAATGGCACCCTCAAACCCAGCAAGCAGCAGGAGTCTCTTGGTCCGCGGTTCCCTCGGCGCCCTTGCAGAGACTATCTTCCCACCAGGAACCACATCTTTGCCCTCAGTGGCCTTCCTCCTCTATCTTACACCCTACCTCATCTCGGCCGTAGGAGGCACTCTCAAGTCTCAGTTCGTCTCGACCGTTGAGATCAGAGCGCAGGACGAGATCTTCAACTATGTTATGAGTTGGGTCGCCAGGAACAACAAGCTATCGCGCAATAACCATCGCCTGCTTGCATCCAGCACTACAGATCATGAGCCTTTTGCACTGGGTCAGACACCCAAAGGTGATGACACTGATGTCGACGATACGGTGGACGACGTTGATCCGACTGCGAGTCTGGATGTCCTGAGAACCAAGATATCACTCTACAACGCACGAGCTCTGCACTGGACCCCTTCAGTGGGAACACACTTCTTCACGTACGAGAGGCGCCTCATCTCACTCACACGATCCGTCGAAAGCCAGGATTCTCCATTTGCCCGTCGCCCTGAAAAGATCGTCATGTCATGTCTCGGTCGCAACGCCGACATCCTCAAGCGCATCATCTACAACGCCCGCGTCGAGTATCTCGAGAAGCAACGAGGCCGCACCAGCATCTACCGCACCGCCAAGGCTTTCGGCGATGAGCTCACCTGGACAAAGTGTATGTCCAAGCCCACACGACCCATGTCCACTATTGCGCTGGATGAGGAGATCAAGCAGAGACTCATCAAAGATCTGTCGCGGTATTTGAACCCCCGTACCAAGAACTGGTATGCTACGAGAGGTATTCCCTACCGACGCGGCTATCTCTTCTCCGGCCCCCCAGGTACTGGAAAGACAAGTTTGACCCTTGCGGCTGCGGGATTGATGGGCCTCAATATCTACATGATCAGCCTGAACTCGCCCAACCTCTCCGAAGACAGTCTGGCAACGCTCTTCCGCGATCTTCCTCGTAGCTGTCTGGTCCTACTGGAAGACATCGACGCAGCAGGCCTCACAGACAAGCGTAAGAAGCCAGAGCCCGAAGAAGCTGGTCCCGGAAAGCCTGCCCGTCGGGAGCCCATTTCTTTATCCGGACTCCTCAACGTGATTGACGGTGTGGGAGCACAGGAGGGTCGAGTCTTGGTAATGACCTCCAACCACACCGAAAACATCGATCCTGCCCTTTTACGACCTGGTCGAGTCGACTTTTCTGTCGAGTTTGGCCTGGCTTCCTCCGAGACCATTACTCAGCTCTTTGAGTTGATGTACGGTACTTCTTACGACGAGGTTGGAACGATTGAACCCACCAAGACCAAACAACAACCTGAAGTATCAGAAAAGTCAGTCACCGTGACAAATTCTGTGGGCGCTTTGGCGGAAGAGTTTACACGCAAGGTTCCTGCATTGGTGTTTAGCCCTGCAGCTATCCAGGGCTATCTTCTCCTGTACCAGGATGATCCTCTTGGTGCTGTTGATGGCGCGGGCGCATGGGTTAATGAACAGCAGCGTCTGAAGCAAGACAAGACAGAAAAGGCTGAGACTAATGAGTCTAAGTCTGGAGAAGAGAGTACGGATGAGTCCGAGAAGAAGGAAAAGGTTGAAGATGCCAAGGTGGACTCAGAGATGGCTAACGGAGTTTGAGACTGAGATGGCAGTCAACGACAATAACCCCAAGTAATCGGTTAAATGGTAGCAATAATGGCAGCGACACTGGTAGCGAATTGGCTTGTACACATAACTTCACTCTTCTCAAATTGGTTTAGCAAAAAGTTCATGACTTGACGTATCCATCTCTATATCTGTTCCGTCCCATTCCATCTAATCCGATCATATCTCATGACCCAACCCAACCAGTGATATTCTATTTAAAGTTACTGCTTCCATCGAAGCAGAGTAAATGAGTGCTTGGGGAACGTAAACAAGCCCTCGCCATTCCACTTGGACTCCTTAATAGCCACCTCCTCCTTCTCAGCTGTGTTAACAACCTTGACATCCTTACCACTGACGCTATGCACCTCAATCTCCTTACCACCAGTAAGACCCTTAAGCTCAGTCTCAAAGTCCTTCTCCTCATGAATATTCACCACAGCCAAGTTGACAACACCATCCTTATCCAGCGCAGCACTAACATCCAACCAAGGCGTCTCAATAGTACCCCTGATCCACTCAGGAGTTGTGTCACCCTGGTACTCTCCACCACGCACATTAACAGCAAGGTTAGAACCGCGCATGTACTTGCTGTAGAGGAGAAGGGGCCACCAGGTAGATTGCTTGAGAAGACCGTCCTTGGTGGTCATGAGAGGGGAGATGACGTTGACGGACTGGGCGATGTTGGCCATGCCCATGTGCTTGGCCTGTCGGATAAAGACGTTGAGCCAGACGGCGACGGCGAGGGCATCGGAGAGGTTGTATTTCTCTTCGGCGCCTTCTTCACCGGGGGCGCGGACGGGATCCCAGACGTTCCACTCGTCGAAGCAGATCTTTTGACGACGGACTGAAGGGGGGACGCCGTTCTCGATACGGGCGAGGTCAATAAGACCGGCTGTGATTTCGATAGCACGCTCAGCAGATCGAGGAGCTACACTTATTAGCTTCTATCACAAATAGCATCGTAAAGTGTACTTACCAGTAGCGTTCTTGTAGTGATCAGAGCTAGCAGTGTAAACGTGAATGCTGTGCTGGTCAATCAGACTAGCAGTCGTGCTACCACCAAGACCGTGAAGATCAAACTTGATGCACTCCTTGATGACATAAGAGTCCCAGGTGCTGTAACCGGTCTCACCACAGAGGATGAGCTCAACGCTGGGGTCGAGCAGCTTGATGGCCTTTGCCCATTGGTAGGCCTTCTTTGCGTAGTCCTCCTTTGTCATTTGGCCGACCTGCCAGGGTCCCCACATCTCGTTTCCGAGAGCCCAGTACTTGACCTATTCATGGTTAATATTAATAGAGATTGGGGTGTGAAGGGGGTCTTGCATTGTAGGGCTTCTCACGGCCGTTTTGACGACGGAGGTTGGCGTAGTAGCTGGGTCTGTCGGAGTTGCAGTACTCAACCCATCCAAGGGCCTCATCGAGAGTACCTGAACATCAATCAGTATACAATTCCACAAAAGCGATCCTTTGCCAAGAGTCATAGCATCATATCATGGACAAACTCACCAGTTCCAAAGTTGAGGCAGAAATAAGGCTCAGTGCCTACAACCTCACACCACTTGAGAAACTCATCCGTGCCAAACTCATTGCTCTCAGTGCCGATCCACGCGAGTTCAGGTCTGTCGGAATCCCCGTCAGTCTCCAATTAAAGCAACATGGGTTCATGGCATCTTACCTAGCAGGTCGCTTGTCCTTGGGACCAATGCCGTCTTGCCAGTGGTAGGTAGCGACAAAGTTACCACCTGGGTAGCGAACGACGGGACAGTTGAGCTCCTGGAAGGCCTCAATGACATCCTTACGGAAGCCATTCTCGTCGGACAGGGGGTTTCCGGGGTCGTAGATGCCGCCGTAGATGCAGCGACCCATGTGTCTATAGCATGTCAGCGATGTTGTATTCTCGGTAGTCAAGAAGGACTCACTCTGTGAAGCCACCATAGATGTTGTCCTCAATCTTGGAGAGAACAGCACTAGGATCGACCGTGATGGTCGGACGCTCATCATCGGAAATGCGAGTAAACGTAGCCATGATGTGTCTTGTGTCTTGTGTCTCGAGGATATTGCAACAACAAAAGTTGGATGTTTGTTCTACACTCGATCAGCCACAGTCGTGCCAATTTATGCCATTTCATTCTCTCCTCTGCCAACTCACCTCACCTAGTCCCAATTCTTATCACCATACATCCATCCTCTTACGGTGAAGGCAATGTGGATATGCCCATTTCCCCTCAAGCAAAAAACTAGGCCTGTCAGCTGTCACTCTCCCAGGCCCTTTGACAAACCCCGGTTCGCGCGCTTGAGCGTCTGAAGCTGCAACAAGAACAAGATGATTGGGGCGCTTCATGTCCCCGCACAACACGAGTCTAGAGTACATCCGTCCATGGCGTGAGACGTATTCTCGGCCGGGGGAGGAATTGTCCTCCGGAGCTAGTCCCAATCATCTCCACTATCGTCTCTTCCTTGCGCACCAACCATGACAGCCTTTCCCGAATACCAAGACAAAAGAGCCTCTTTCCAAGAACCAGGAACTGGCTTGACATTGCTCTACAAGTCGTCAGAGCCGCAATCCAACGCTCCAATCAAAACATGTCATGAGCCTATAATCTCCGACCTGTCAAAACCTCTCGGTCTCATGTTTATCAAAACTCCGTAGTTGATATCATATCACCCACCATATCATACACTCGCAAAACTCCACCAAAAACTCCACAAAATCATCTCATCATCCTCTTTTTCTCTCATCCCCATGGGAAAAGAGACTCATGACGATCCCAAACGTGGAAGTCCGTCCGCAAAACGGACCCGCGTGTCCACCTCCGCGGGGAAGCCTATTAGTCTGGAGACCAGTTAACTCACCCCATGGGACATTCGGTTCAATTTTGAGGCTAATTTGGATGTCCTTGTATGCGTGCGTGTGTTTTCGGAGTCAAAGCGTGGCCCGTTGCCGTTGCCCGTTGGTGATCTTTGCGAACTGCGGCTTATCCCCTGTCTATCATCTTGTCATGAGTGAACCCGTTGCATCGGTTACTCGGATGTCCCTGCTCATGACCTTGTAAAAGGTGATTTTCGTAAAGCCGGGCTTGTATTTAAATAGACCCGTTATTCGCCCTTGACACCAAATCCTCCATCTCTCTCCATCTGTCAAAGTAACATCAACATCAAGACAGAGAGCTACTATACACTATTCATCATGGCTCTCCCTCCCAAGTGGTACCAGTTTCTGGTTTCCGTCTTTGCCTCCCTGGGCTCTTTGCTCTACGGTTATGATCTGGGCGTTATTGCCGAGGTCATTGCCTCTGGCAACTTCAAGAAGACGTTTGGCGATGATCCCAACGCGACGTATGTTCTCCCGTCTTCTTCTCTCGAAGAGTTAACTAACAGAATGCAGCGGTGCTGTAGTGTCTATCTTCACAGGTGGTGCCTTCTTCGGTGCCATGTTCGCTGGTGATATGGGCGATCGTCTCGGCCGCAAGTACACCATCCTGATCGGTGCTCTCATCTTCATCCTTGGCGGCGGTTTACAAACTGGCGCTGATCATATCAACTATCTCTACGCTGGTCGATGTCTCGCAGGTCTCGGGTGAGTCCTTTCACACATCTCCCCCTAACACACTGACTAACACACTCACCTAGTGTCGGTTTCCTCGTTATGATCGTCCCCGTCTACCAAGGAGAACTGTGCCATCCCGATATTCGAGGCCGAGTCACTGCCCTTCAGCAGTTCATGCTTGGTATCGGTTCCCTCGTCGCTGCAGCCATCGGTTACGGAACATACACTAGCATTGGCGACGACAACTCAGGTCAATGGCGAATTCCCCTGGGTATCCAGGTCCTCCCCGCTGTTATCCTCGCCGCTCTTATTCTCCTCTTCCCCGAGTCCCCTCGTTGGCTCATCGATCACGGCCGCGCCGAGGAGGGTCTCAAGACTCTTGCTAGGCTCCACGCCCACGGCGATGTCAACGATTCTTGGGTCCGCGCCGAGTATGATCAGATTCAGGAGCGTCTTGCTATGGAGCACGAGGCCACTGCCAAGAGCTACAGCGAGCTTTTCACTGACAAGTCTTGCTTCCGCCGTCTCTGGCTTGCCATCTCCGTTCAGGTCGCTGCTCAAATGACTGGTGTCAGTGCTATTCAGTACTACTCTGTTGAGATTTACGCCAAGATCGGTATCAAGGGTGATGAGACTCTTCGCTACCAGATGATCTCCTCCGTTATTGCTCTCGTCGCTCAGTTCTGTTGCATGGTCTTTGTCGACAGGACTGGTCGTCGCTGGCCTTTGATCGGTGGTAACATCTTCAATTGTATCACGTTTATTATCGCCACCGCCCTTCTCTCCAACTTCCCTCCCGGCTCCGAAAATGGCGGCGGTGGTGCTGGATGGGGTTTCATCGTTGTCACATGGCTCTACAACTTCTCCTTCAGTGCCACTTGCGGTCCTCTCTCTTGGATCATTCCCGCTGAGATCTTCGATATGAAGACTCGTGCCAAGGGTGTCTCTCTGGCTACCATGATGTCCTTTGCTTTTAACACCATGATTGGTCAAACTACCTCTGTCGCTCTCGACGACGAGACTGGCATTGGCTGGAAGTGGTACATTCTCTTCATTGTAAGTTCAATCCCCGAGCCTCTCTCAGTTTGTTCTAACAAATCACAGGTCTGCAACGCTGTCAACGCCATCTACTTCTGGGCCATTCTTCCCGAGACCGCCAACCGTCCCCTCGAGGAGATGCGATACCTCTTCACCGAGGCTCCCTTGTTTGTTCCCACCATGGACAGTGCCAAATTTGCCGCCGGTCAAGATATCCAGCGCCGTGTTGAGCAGGTTGAGCAGAAGCAGGAGCTTGAGCATCACGATGAGGTTTAGAATGGTGTAGGTTTGAGATTGGAGATTTAGCGTTGCATTCAGCTGTACCATATATGATCATGATATACTTGAAGATCAACCAATATTGTTGTACATGATCTGATGATTTATTACCTATTCAAGCGTTATGAGCCTTGTAATTATTGTATATAAACACTTTGCTGCCCAGGAGTCATCCGGGTCTTCTGCCCAACTTGTCTGTATTAGTTGTTTGCATATGTTACTTCTGTCATATCATGCCCTTGTACATCCCGGAGGTGGAGTATCAGGCGCATGGTATCACAAATTGAGCCATAATAGAAGGGCGAGTCCCGCCACTTCGGCTTAGCCGCTGCAGTGCAGGCTGCGACCCTTGAATCGCTGTCATGCGGTCCAAGAAAAAGAGATGTAGAAGCAGATCATACTGAGACTTTAAACTTAGGTAAAATAAAAGAGGAAGAAATACAATATTATCCTAAAATTAGGATAACTTTATAATATCTTATTAGTTTAGACTAGGTTCTATCTCTTGCCAGGACCTTAATTATGCTTATCTAATTGCGACATTCAGGCACCAGCCAGGAAGCTATAACAACGCTACTGCAAACATTGCAATTCATATTTAGAAAACATATACCCCTCAGGAGCACTGCGATGACAATCATTAATATCGAAGTTACTTCAGACTTTGTCTGTGCGGCAAGTAACCGCACCCACAAGCAAGACATGTAACTAATGTCAATCTCAGTGGTGCTTCATAGCCAAGCGGAGGCTTGAGATGGCTATTGCGCTCTACCAAAAAACCTACCCAGGCGGAAAGTCTGACAAAATCTCCATCTGGTGGCAGCCATATTATCTAAACTACGGACCCTCAACGCACAGCATCGATAAGCAAGAGGCAGCAGACCAAAGACTCAGCGATATGACTACCGAGCAACGTGACAAGCTTTATACGCGGATGAACCAGATTGGTCGCGCTGTGGGGATAAACTTCAAGGGCGGTGGTAAAGTTGGCGATACACGTCTGGCTCATGTCCTTGCGCGCCTTGGCAGCATTAAAGAACCCGATGTGGAAAATGCCGTTATTGAAGGCATATTTAAGGCTTATCATGAGGAGGAGAAAGACATTACTGATAGAGATGTCCTGGGGGAGATTGGGATTGGATCTGGAATCTCTGCTGTGGAGGTTGAGGAGTATCTGGGCATTAGAGAGCCTGAATCCTTGTACGAAACTCAAAGACATGTTGACGAAGAGGCGCGAGGAAATAAGGAGCGTTTAGCTGGTGCGGGTGTTCCGGCCATCACCATACAAGGACTGCGTCTTGAGGGCCAGCTGGATGTAGAGGACTTGATGGAGGCGCTTGTCAGGGCAAAAGAAGGGGACACTGCAAGCTAGTCTGGCAAGAGTTCTGGTTTGATACTGAGTTAAAGATGTTACTTCTGAGTAAGTGAGCCTTTATTGCCGGCTCCGTCGACCGGACTCATTCCGTTTACTGTCTCATAGTCCATGTTACTTGGTCATATCTCATGAAAGTCCCTCCAAACTTATACGTAGAGAGCCCAAACTCCTAACTCTCAATCAACTCATCGGCAAACTCCCCAACCGCCCCTCTCAACTTATCCAAGACCCCCTCCTCCACCCAAAAGTGTCCTGCGGTAGGAACCTCTATACCAGTAAACGTCGACCCTATCTTCCCTTGCATCCTCGTCGTCCAAGTTCTGAACCTCCCAACAGCTACAAAGACATCCTCATCTCCAAAGATGACTATGCTCGGATTTCGAACGAGTTTCTCCTCCGCTGCTACATCCTGCGGATCTTTGTTCTTGACTAACGCAGAGGGTATAAGAGACATAGTCGCTAGATGTGTGACGAGGCCTTGAGGGGGTGAGATCATGAGGTAAGCAGGCCTAGGCATGGTGAGATCTGTAATCCTGGGGAGATACTCGCCGGGTGCAGGAGGAACGACGGTCGTAGCCGGTAGGTTTTGAGATGTATTCCGAGAATGTTTTCCAGCGCGCGCCTTTGCAATAAAATCATGAACTCCCCGTCGAAACCTCTCATCGTCAAGCGAAAAACTCCCCCTCGCACTTGAATGGCTCCGTCTAGGACTTCTTTCCTCATCACCACCGACTCTGACACCCCGCTTAGTCCTACCCCTCGCTGACCCATGCTCCAACATGGCAGCGCGGGCACTCGCCAGCACGACATTCTGCTGCTCAGCAAGATGCGCAGCTCGCAGCCGAACCTCTGCTGCATCAGATCCAGCAACGGGCGATAGAAACGGTTGAAGAAGTGCATCGAGAGGTGGTATAAGAGTGGTTATCATAGCTCCGTACGAGTAACCCGCCATGATCAAGATAGGCCGTGTCCGACCCGTAGCAATAGCTGCGTCTAGACCAACAGGCGTATCTGTCGTCGGCGTCGAAGGCTCGCTTTGTAAAACATTATCGGCGTGCGATCGGAAAGGATCGAGATAATGAACGTAGTGTAGAACAAAAGCGGCAACAGTCGAATAATCATCTCGCTCAGGTTTCGAAGTCCACGAAGTCCGTCCTGCAGACCCATGTGCACCTCTGCACCCATTAGCTCCAATCCTGCAAAAACAGTAAAGAAACATACCGAAAGTTAAAAGTCGCTACCAAAAACCCTTTGCGCAATAATTGTGCTGCGGCAGCACCAACCACAGGATCATCATAAGACCCTCCCATGGGCGCATACGGATGCGCCACCACAGCGGCATGTCTGTCCCATGTCGGCGCTCGAGGATTCGCAGATAACGACAAAGGATGATAAATACGACAATTGAGGGTGATACCGTCGTGAATACTGGGGAGAGTTAGAGTGAGTGTCGGTTCTGGAAGCATTGTGGCTGTGTCATGACATCTTGGTCGAGAAGTGGTTGATTTGGATGAACAGGAAATGGGAAATGGACAAGATGACATAGGGAATTGCTCCAAATGTGGAGGAAATACGTCAAATGCTGGGGAGCACGGACGGGGAACTTCAGCCGAGATCCGAGAGCTAGGATCATTGGTTTTATATATCAAAGACTCAAGCTTTCATTTCCATGTAATACTCAACATGAAGAAAGGTAATGCAATGAAAGTAAAGGCTCTTGTGTACGTTGATGGCGATCTAGGTTTAACTCAAACGCCGAAATAAACCGCCATTTGATGCACAAACAGTTCAAAATTAGGAAAACATAAAGATTAATGCTTATCTATACTTCTAATGAAAATCTTACAAAATCATTGAGCCTTCTTCTCTCCCGCATCCTTGGCCCTCTGTCTCCTCCTCTTGATCCATCCTCTAAACTCATTAATCAGTCCCATCACCAGCGGAACTCCTACTGGCCCAAGAAGCGGTAGGTAAACCGCAATCTTGTGCTCATCGGGGAAGTAAAGCTGGCCGACCATGCTCTTTTCAAAGAACGCCCGCTCTGCTTCCTCTTCAGCGATTCTAGCATGTAAGAGCCCAGAGGGTCCGCCAAGGCTGGCGCAAGCCTGCTGCAGGTGGTCCATAGTCGAAGAGACACCATCGGCCACACTGCGAGGGATGGAGATCGAGGGCAGGGCAAGAGATAATCTCGCCAATGAGCCCAGAGTCGATGAGGCGCGCAGCAACAAATCTGCAGAGCGAATGCGAGACAACGTAGATAGTCTCAAAGGCAGAGACCCTGATTGAGGGGTACCCAGAAGCGACAACAAGTGACCAGTAAACGTAAGCATCGGCTGCTTCAGCGTCTCACTCGACACATGGGTCGTTGTCTCAGGAAGCTTGAGAAGATATACACTACCCCACTGCGGGAACATCCACGACTGCGCCGCTGCCTCTGTTCCCGACCCAAGATCAATAGCCTGGTCACCGATGTAAATGGCAAAGTTTACAGTCGGTGCGCCAGCAATTGAGGGGGAGAGAGGCCATTCAGCAGCGTTAATGAAAGAGGCCAGATCGTCCTTGCTTAGCACTTGCGACTGAGCACCAGGTGTCGCATAAAGCTGCACTTGAGTATCGATTGTAAAGTTATGGATCGGCCCTAGCACATCGAGTATGGGCTTCATATACTCCTCGATCGCAGTTTCGATATCCCATGTATTAGGCGCAGCACCGGCTGTGAAGAGGGAAAAGGTTAGATGGTATGTAGGCGAATATCGCAGGGATCGTGTAGTTCGCTTGGATAGCATATCGACGATCTCGGGTGTCAAGCCTTGAGGCTTTGCGTCGGGAGCGGAAGACGTAGATAGGAGGTAGGAGATGATAGACTGTTCTTCGGAGAATGTAGATTGGAGCTCGTTTGCGATATAGGTAGCGAGGGCGGAGGACGACGAGGACGCAGAGGGAACTGCGTTGGAAGGATATCCAATGTTGAGAACAGCCGAGTCTGGGTCTAGCGAAGCAGAGTTACTTTCGCCAGGCGCAAGTTGGATCGTAAGGGCGACATGCGAGTCGTCATCGACAGCGGGAGATGGTGAAGCGCCGCCTTTCGGGGCAAGTTGAAGACGGAGATGGTGACCAGAGAAATCATTGTGGTCATCGAGAGCATGCTGTGTCAATCGCACGAGGTTCTGCGCTTCATTTTCTTGGAGCGCATCGGCCTTGATGGAGATTTGGAGGGGGAAGACGGGACGACAAGCCTGCAAGCATTAGCAACACAAACATATGCGACAAACAACGAGCTTACCTTTCCCTCAGCCCATTGCAGCATTCGATCGAGCGGTAGATTGGCGCGATGGATGGTAGTAGTGTTCCACCAAATAGGAACACCAAGACAGAGAACAAGCAGCCAAAAGGAGAGGACAACGCGAGTTCTCCTTGAGCTATCGGATGGTTTCTCGGGAGGGGGGGTTTCCAGTTGAGTTTGAGTCGGAGCGGACGGCGCCGCGGAAGTGTCTTTGACGTCGCCGGGCGCCATGATGCCGTCCGGAAGAGAGGGTTGTTAAAGTAGAGGCGGGGGAGTTTGACGATTCTCTTATCAAAGCTCCCTGTCGATTCGATGGTGGAGGGATAGCTAAGCTTAGACACGACATCACGATATCACGTGAGATCGGTCAGTTCAAGTGCCGACGCCGATGCTGGAGTCAGTAAACGAGCTCTTACACCTGAATTTTTATAAGTTGGGCCGTTTCAATCAAATGTCAATTGAGTTAATTGATTGACTCGCTATTTTGTATCACCTTGCTGTAGTTTAGTAGCAGGAGAGTTGTTACTGTTATTGATTGACAACTAAGCCTTGAGATGCCCCCTTACAAGAGCACGCAGCTAAATGAATACTGAGTTGTTCACTGAATACATCCATGTGCTTGCTGACGGCCTTTCTGAAACCGGTACGACGAAAATTACTGGGTTAACGCATTAAAAAGAGGGCAAACTCGTTGATGGAATACATCTAAAAAGAAGCGAACATACTAGAAGGAGGATGAACGGTTCACCAACGACGTCGGAAAATGGGCAATAAGTGATAAAGCTAGCCAGTATATGCAACAAAAGATACAGCATAACCGTGTTTGGGGGCATTTTATTTGTGGAAAGAAATTTTATATATATCATCGTAGCTATTGAAATTCTAACGCCTACCTTGAGCTGACATCCTGTCGAGTTCCGTTGCGAAAATGCCATGCTGACTGCATGTAAGGTACACAGTATTGTAACTGTTGACGATAGATCGCCAGGAACCGTCAGCATCAGACACAAACATCGTCAGCACTCATTTAAACTAGATCCTTTTCATTTAAAGACATCTTTTCGCTTGAGTATAATCTCTTCACAACTTCAATCATCTCGTCTCACAAGATTTTCGCCTTCTCATTCACTCTCTCCCTGTGATACATCCCCAGATCATCCTCCCGCATGCAAAAGTGTTACGCCATGTCCAGAAGCCTCGGCGTCACAATATTATTCCTCTTGAACAAAAAACAAGCACGAGTCACTAAGACAACAAGGTCACTTTTTAATTCAAATAGGGCAATGCCGTAGCTATGGAGTCTACACTGCAGGTCACTTTCAGTACCAGCTAAGATGGGAGGCATACGCAACAGGTACTCTTGGCATGGGATGTAAGCATCATACCGCTCAACTTGTCCTCAACTTATTTTCCCTTTCAAGAGTTATTGTTCAAGTATTTAATAGTAAAGACCATTGACCCAAGTTTCAAGTCTCTTTAACATCCCCTAAATCTCGGTGTTTCGGTGCTTTAGTGGAGAGTTGTGTCGTCACCTCTTATCGCTATCAGCCCATTGACCCCCGTCGATCAACAGCTCCCAGCTACAACTTCACTCTCTGACTTCTCCTCCACGATATCAACACCTCAACACCACAGTTGATATCCAAAATGCCTCGTAAGTCCCTTCTCCCTCCCCCGAAACTCACCATCTAATCAAATAGTCCCCCTCGCAATAACCGCTCCCGCAATCGCGGCATCCCTAGCCTACCTCAACGCCCGCTCCTCGACCTGGTACGACCTCTTCCTTCTTCGCTGCGTCACCACCGCCGCATCGCGCATGTACTACCGCGAATGGACCGATCGCCTTAACCTCTTCTATCTCCTCGAAGCCATCGCCACGAAACCCTCTACATCCGACCGTCCCCTTCTCATCTTTGAAGGCAAGCGCCATTCCTACGCAGACGTTTACGACCGGGTCCTTCGGCATGGCGCATGGCTCAAGAACGAGCTCGGTGTGAAGAAGGGCGATATCGTTGCGCTGGACTTTCAGAATTCCGATTCATACGTGTTTCTGTGGCTGGGCCTTTGGAGTATTGGTGCTAAACCTGCGTTTATCAACTATAACCTCTCTGGGGCGTCGTTGATACATTGTCTTGAGGCTGCTACCACAAAGCTGTGTATCGTGGACCCCGATATTCAAGAGAACGTCGGTCAGGATGTCCGCGACAAGTTTGAGAATATTCGCTTCGTCGTTTATACGCCAGAGGCAGAGGCCCAGATCGCGGCTACAGAGGCTGTTCGCGCGCCAGACTCTGAACGATCCGAGAAGAGCCTCTCGAACATGGCTATCCTCATCTATACGTCTGGATCAACCGGTATGCCCAAAGCTGCCGTCGTTTCATGGGGTAAATTGATCGTGGCTGGCACAATGGGCGAACAACTCTTCGACCGCTCGAAAGGCGACATTATGTACTCAGTAAGTCCTAGCAACCACCCGTCGCAAGCAAAAGCTTACATCTTCAGTCAATGCCTCTTTACCATGCCTCTGCAGCAATCTTCTCCTTTGGCGCAACCCTCTTATCAGGCAGCACCCAAGCTCTCGGCCGCAAATTCTCCACAAAGACGTTCTGGAACGAAGTCCGCGACTCAGGCGCAACATCAATTCTCTACGTAGGCGAGACTCTTCGATACTTAACATCCGCGCCACCGCAGTACGATCCCGAGACAGGTGAATGCCTCGATAAGAAGCACAACGTCAAAGTAGCTTTTGGCAACGGCCTGCGACCAGATATATGGAACGAGTTCAAGGACCGCTTTGGCATCGAGTGCGTCTGCGAATTCTACGCCGCAACAGAGGGAACCTTCGCTACCTTCAACCTCAGCAAGAACGACTTGACCGCCGGTGCTATCGGTCGCAACGGCTGGGTCTACAACATGATCATGAGCTTCTCCGTCGCTCTCGTCGAAGTCGACTGGGAGACCGACCTGCCGCGACGCAACCCGCGCACAGGAAGATGTTACAAGCCCCGCTCCGGCGAACCGGGCGAGATGCTCTTCAACCTACCCGCCAACAACCCTTACGGTCGCTTCCAGGGATACTACGGTAACAAAGCTGCCACCGAGGCAAAAGTTCTGCGAGACGTGTTCCGCAAGGGCGATATGTGGTTTCGCACGGGTGATGTCGTGCGGTGGGACAGCGATGGCCGGGTTTACTTCCATGATCGTATCGGCGACACGTTCCGCTGGAAGGGAGAGAATGTTTCTACCGCTGAAGTGAGCGAGTTCCTGTGTAAACACCCCAAGGTTACAGAAGCAAACGTCTACGGCGTGTCCCTGCCTCATCACGACGGCAGAGCAGGTTGCGCAGCTGTACATCTTGGCTCGGAGCCCACATCAGAGATGATGACCGAGTTAGCGACTCACGTACGCTCTGAACTACCCAAATACGCACGACCGCTGTTCCTGAGGATCTCGACCGAGCTGGGAGGTGGACAAATCACTGGAACGATGAAGCAGCAGAAGCATACCCTGCGAGAAGCAGGCGTTGAGCCTGGTAGTGAAGAGAGCCTGGGTAAGGTGTATTGGCTCAAGGGGGAGAGTTATGTGCCTTTTACGGAAAAGGACTGGAAGGAGATGCAGGGCGGAAAGGTGAAGCTATAGAATAGAACGACATTGTTTGTAGATGTATAGATAGGATACCCATAACGATAATACTGTAGCATATTACCTTGAAATTGACCAGTCCCATCTAATACACGGTTTACTAGTATGCTGCTTGACGACACTGCTGTGCGCACATCTCTATATTCATCACATATGATTATATCGGGAGGTTGATTTCTAAACAAAGTAGACACATCTGCAGATGTGATATGGTATGGTATGCTGTAGAATAATATGATGTGATATGTCCATCAATAATGCTTCATGTACGCTCCTCGATATCCTCCTCTTCTACATAGACCGTGACTGGTTTCATTACACGTCGCAGTATTTTTGTTAAATCCCTCCACACAAGCTCCATCATTCGTCTCTAACTCATCACGCTTGATCAACTCATGATCCTGCTATCCCCAGACCAACACGTTGCTGGCCTTGACCACCTGAATATGCCGGCCCCATGCCGCTTCCACC